>JAEANM010001774.1:2984-26485 GCA_017656035.1 Myanophis thanlyinensis
CCCCCCCCCCCCCCCCCCCTGGAACATTGAAGGGTCGTTAAATGACCAGTCATAAATCAACTGTATTTGCTTTGTATGAAGAGAGGCAAGGTCACAAGAAGTCAATTGCAACAATTGCCAATGATCGAGCTAGAAACCAAGCTATATAGGTAATGCACTGTATACAGAATTCTCTATGCCATCCCATAGAAAATTAAGTAAAAAATAGCCTTTTCCCATTCTGGATGTGGATAACACTAGAATTATGAAAGAACATTTAAGAACATTCACTGGTTCTCTTGTTGACATATTTTTAAGGTAACAATGTTTCCACCTAAATTATGCTGGTATTTGGATATGCTCCTTACAAAAGTGGAATTACTTGAATTGCTGAAAACATTTATGCCCTTAATGCATTGCCTATTTTTGGCAAAAACAAAGTCCATTAATACTTTTTATGATCATTATGATCTGATAAAGAGCATCCTGATGCCTACTGTTTTCTTCAATAGTCAATAAATAGTATTTTACCTTTAAAAGGGCTATGATAAAAGATATGTGAAAGCTAAAAACCCACCAAATCTTTAATTTCATTCCAATTTTTAGGCAGTTTGGAGGGTGGAGGAATGTTCTTATAAACTATACATTAATTATCATGATGGATTGCACATTTTTTTCTCCTTCCTTTCTTGTGTGATATGAAAGCAGATGTGTGGCTTGATTCCCTAGAGAAAACCATGGAGTAAATCAACTCTAGATGCACCAGATCCTACCATTAATGAATCTTTAGATACAAGAAATAGATTATTTCATTCCACCAGCAGTCAGTTTTGTTTGTCTGTTCTGTTTCCTTCTGTGAAATTCATCCCATGATTCAGATCTGTTTTTTTCTGGTCTTTTTTCTGTCTTTAATGCATGTCTGCTGCTTGGCAAAAATTTGCAAGTAACCATGACTTAAATCATTATGACACAAGCTGGCTTATATGCAATATCTTTTTTGCAATGGGAAACTTACCTTGAAGGGCAAAGCAAAAGCACTACCATTTGATTGAACTACTGTTCATTATCCTACAGTGAAGAAAAAAGAAACTCCATGCCAATATTGTAAGTTGCTTACTTTAATTGTGCATCTGGTCAGGATTGCTTGCATGGTTTAAAAAATGTTACAACCAAATCTTAAAAGTAGCTCACACTTTACACCACCTGCCTAGTGAAGCTGGTGCAAGGTGGAGCTGTTTAATCTGTATTCTTCTTCCATATCCAACAAGGTTTCAATGATGGCTTCATCTTCTGGGCTGTGTTCTAGGACCTTTCTGAAAGTGTTCCTCTCACCCAGATGGACAGCTGAGGATTCATCTACAGGGGAAAAAAGATGCATAAAAGGCTGATAATTAAATGAAAAATATCAGAAGGTTGTTTTCCTTGCTCATTCTGAAGAAGCTAAAGAGTGTCAAATTTCATTCCAATTGTCCAAATGTGAGAATGTAATCAAGCCAGCAGTCATAACTGGAGCCACCACTCTAGTTATTAAGTATTTGGTATTCATTTTTTTTCTTAACAGTTACAACAACTCTTCTCACATCTATTGTAATTGTGTTTGCTATTTCAAATATGGGTGGGATATATTTTGAGGGCTTGCAGGGTTGTGAAAAGCTAGTGAACTGGAGGCAAGAACCTAAGGCATGCATTTATGGGAACAAGGCTATAAAGGAGGATGCCTTCTCATCACATATTTCTGTCTTCCCACTTTTAATGTGCTTTTCAAGCCAATGCAAAATTAGCCATTGCTATTTTTCAGAGCATGGCCTTTAAAAAAAAAAAAACACCCTTACCTTGCATTCATTTTGTGCTTGACATCCGTATTAAAACAATATAAATGGATAAATCTGCAGAAAACTGATGCACGTATTCTTTTTGCTTCTTTAAGCATGTAGTGCTAATTCCCTTCATAGAACCAGTTTAAAAAAGAGCTATGGAACGGAGGAAATATTGCTTACCAGCAGACATATCTTCATGGTCCTTTGGATTCTCTGGAGGAACATCACAGGAAATTATGTTTGTTTCTGACTTCATGGATCGTTCATCGGTTTTGCTGAACAGCATAAAAACACCTTAACTGAACACTAGAGCAGGACATTTCCCATTGTAAGAGAAACATTTAAAAACAAGCCAAACGATTTCACAAACTAAAATGAAATTTATTGCAGGATTCAAGTAATAGAGATATCTCAATTTTCAGTTACGGTATCCAAATTCATTTAGCACAGCTATTTTTATACATTAACGCATAAGCCCATTTAATTTGTGTCTAGTAAGGTATAAAGATATCTCCCTGAGCACTTTCCCAAAGTGCCTTTTCGATGTCTTCTTAGTTTTACTTAACTTATTTTATATACAATTTTTAAGAACTGAATCATTGTAAAACTAAAAGCTTTAAAAAAATAAATGCTTCTTAGATTAAATTTGGTCATTGTGAATTCTGTTGATCTCTATTAAAATACAAGCCAGGCAACTTTTGCTTCTATTCCCTTACCATAACAAGTACCTGCTCTATTGTTTTTTAACATGTGGCTTGCTCTTTGGATAATGATCATGATGAGGGGAACTAATAAAAACAGAATACCAATTAAATATGTGATGATAATTTTAAAAAGTTATATAATTGTGCCACTTATTTAGGGGCCTTTTGACATCATTATCCTCAGGCTACCACCAACTGCCATATGATGGGCATGATCAATTCCATCTTGTATTCCATGGATGTCCACATTTCACAGAATAAGGAATATTGATTCAAAGAACTGGACATTTTTATCTCCATGGAGCAATAGCACACTCTAGGAAGTTTTGAGCTCAGCGTGTCCTCTTAAGGATGACTTGCATAACCTATATTCTTAAAATAGGTTCTTGGTGATAGAGATGTCATCTGGAAACTGATACAAGTTCATCCTGTTTCAGTTAATAAAATAATAAATAAAAACGTATTTGCCTGCTGGTAGGAGACCAATATGGAGTTTGCTCATTTATTCTTGGCAATATATTCCAGAGTTGATGAGCTGAGTAAGACAGCAAATTTTGACCAGCAAATTAGGTAACGGTATATGCTTTGATTTTGCTGTGCATTGTGTAACATCTATCCTGTTCTTGATTAGCAGGAGCCAAAGTCATCAAAACAAATTAAGATGTTGCTCATAATATCAAATCAAGCCTGTGATGGCAAAGCATACCTTACTTGTCCTTTCTTCCATCTCTCACTGTCTTGTAGGCTGATAAAATACTGCTTGTCAGTCATAAATATTGGGGTGTGCAACCATGTATTTTCCTTGCTCATCAATGGTTCCCGTTTGGTACATGCAATACTTGAGGTTACCGTCACTGGAAAGAGATTTGACCTAAGGAGGGGATTTTCTTTCTCAGGAGAAGAGACTGCTGAAGATGGCTGGGGGCAATACACAGTAGGAGATATTACCTCTCCCTTAGAATTAAAGATATCTGCATTAAGGGGTGTAGAAAGTTGCACTATTGGCAAATCAGAGTCCTGGTTGTTGCTGTTATCTTGGGAAGGAAGGAAAGGAATGGAGAGATCTTCCATTGCTCGATCAATAGCTGCTGCTAGCTCCTTACGGCACCTACTTAACTTTTCAGACATCTCACCTGAAAGGAAAAAATAGCTAATTGTCCAGAAATCTGATTGCTTATAGAATGTTGAAATTGGAGCAAACGTGTAATATTCCTCTGCCAGACCCCTCCTAAGGCCCCCTCCTTATAGACCGTTACTTCTTTGGTTGGTCATTCATCTCTAAATATAAAGTTGGGAGGATTTACACCTCACCCTAAGCCATGGATTTCAATGCAATAGTAAACTAAAGCATTTTGTCAATGAGGATATGTTATTTTAGCCAAATGCACACTGTATTTGGACATGGCAAAGAGACCATTTGGGGTTTGCAAGCCACACTTTATAACATATTGGCTGTGAAAACTGCAATAATGATATATAAAAATCCAGATAATAGCAGTTTGAGGAGAAGGTAACTTACAAACCTTCATTAAACAGAGGCAATGCATTATTAACCAAGTTTTTTTTTCTTAATTCTTATTTGATTATAGCCATATCACATTTATGTTGGTACACTTGTTTAGCAATGTCTGAACCAGATCACTTTGATCTCTCCCACTCTTTCCTTCAATATCTGGAGGACACCCATCTTCCTCATAGTGATTTGCTGAACTATGACTAAGTGTGATACATGAGTGCATATCTTTACAACAGATCTGAGTATAGCATAAACACAGAGAGAAATTTTAGTTTTCTCTAGGTCTCCCTAAAATACTTCTGGAAGTTAATTCAGAAGATACAAACTTTGACCAAAAAATCAGGGCTTCATATCTTTTCCCAGACACTAAATCTGTTGAGACAGCCTGACTCAATCATTATCTATCAGACTATTATAAGGAGAAAGGACAAGAGAATCATAAACAACCTCAGTAACTTTGGAGAAATATTGATCACAATTGCTGTAAGACTTATTAATGATCCCATCTAAGCTTTGTGAATATTTAAGTCCTTTTTTTTAAAGTGTTCATCTGCAATTTATCTTAATATTGTTTCAACAATTTTATACCCTTCTCTTTAATTTTTTTTTACTAAACTTATATATGATCTTTCCTGAAGTTTCGCTTTCTCTAAAAATGCTATAATCTGTTCATAAAATACAAGTATCTGTCTAAGCAACCTGGTTGTGATGATATAATCAAAATGTGAGGGATGCCTAATCTACATTAAGGGTTTTATAAGCCAGTGCTCCTTATAATACAAGTTTGGCATCCACCAGACCTGTTTATCAAGGCTTCCCAATTGGAAGATAAGTACAAGGTAAAAGAGCAATTGCACAAATCCTTTTGTTTAGCAAGAAAGTCATAGGCTGAATTGAAAGCTTCCCAGCTAACAGCCTGGTGCCCCCTCCTCTCCCTGTGGAAGGTTTCAACTGTCACGGAACCTTTGCTTCTACTAGAACTTTCCCCAAGATGGGACTTACTGCTTTCCAATGACAATTTATTATTAATAAATTAATATTATTACTTATTTAGTTAATAAAGGAATTTTCTTATTTGAATTTGATAAACTTAATCAGGACTGATCGGGATGAATATTAAAGTATTGTCTTAGTTTTTCCCAGTGCTTCAGAAATTATTGCATATAACTCAACACTATAAGCCTACTTCAGACAACCATTTTTATTAATAATTTTTTCTCTCCATAAATTGCCTTAATTGGATGAGTCTTAAAACTGTAAAAGGATTGACGAATCTTCCTAGGAAGTGAGATAAGTAGACTTAAGTCAATCCAACATTCTTAGTAAGATTAATTTCCAAGAAATAGATCATGAAAATCCTCCCTCAAAGGCTAAGAAACGTGTACGAATTTACAATTTTAGCTTTAGAAGTTACTGGGGAGTGAATACATACACATAGCACCTAGGTTACCACAATATTACAAGTTAAAGGAAGAAAGTTGCTGTTCTTTGATATGGTTTGATAGAAGCATTACTATTCAATCAGGTAATGAGTTAGAACCTAGGACCGTGATGGCGAACCTATGACATGGGTGCCACAGGTGGCACGCAGAGCCATCTTGTTGGGCACACAAGCTGTTGGCCAACTTACCTCCAGCTGAGCACCCACATGTGATTGCACATGCATGCATGCATGCATTTCAGAGACCCAGCTGGTTTTCGGGTCTCCACTGTGCGTGTGCACGATTGCAACAGGAAATCCAGCTGGTTTTTGGAGCTCTCCTGTGCATACACACACGATTGCTCATGGGTGTGTGAGTGTCTGCATGCAGCATGCATTCATTGCATGTGTAAAAGCTGCATGCATGTACAGATGGTGTGGTTGCACATGCACTGCATGTGGAGGAGCCGCACGCAAGGGCAGATTGCACGTGCAAAGCGCGTACTTTTCAGCACACGTTAAGTAAAAGGTTCACTACCACTGACCTAGGATATACTAGAAACCTTCATTCTTCACACAGTAATTCCAAAGAGTACATACTTTGTGCAATCCATTCCTCTTTATTTTATTCTTTATCTTTACACAGTAAAACAATCCAGTACTAGTCTAAAAGTGATCTTGATACTATACAGTATGTACACACCAGCTAAGATTCAGCCTGGTCAGAGGCAAATCAAGATTCCTAACACCATTTGTACAGCATTTAGAAGAAACTTACTTCAATGTATTTACTCTCTGATCATACTTAAAAACAGTGGATTTTTGCTTCAGTATGCAACAGAAATATATATGATATTTAATTATAATTGCTTTTTGTATTTAAATATTTATTCATTATCTCTCCAAATGTCACATTTAAAAGAAATTATAACCCAGAAAACAGAAAAAAGCAAACCATAAAATGTAATTTGACATTAGCATTTAAATAATTCCAGCCTCTTTTTTCTGTCCTATATGTGCAAGAAAAAATATGCAGTTGAAATAAAACTTCAAATCAGTTTAAAAATCTGGAAACACAGGCAACTCAACCAAATAATAATTTCAGTGCTTTAGAAGAATCACCTGCAAATCTATATAGTAATCATTGAACGATTGAATGTGAACAGAATAAAGCTGACAGCAATGATTCTTCCTCTGCTAAAATCTAAAGATACTTGATTGCATCTAATAAATTCTGGTAAAATAATGTTGGATCACTGGTGACTATAGCCAATTGGACTGCAGAGCAAAGTCTATGTAAAATTTGTGAAAGAAATGATTCTCAAACTGTTGAATGAATTCTTGGAACATACTGTCAATGGCAAAAGGAAATAATTTCATGAGGTATTAATATGATTTCAAAGCTATTTCCATTAATAACAAATCTCTTCATTAAAATGTGGCATTCCAGGGGATTACTGAAAACTCTCTTAGTTTGTATAGATAAGATACTACGAAGTACATTATGGCTTAATGAAAAGGATGTGGATTAAAAAGAGAAGAGCAAGAGCATTTTTCTTTGGTAACTTTTAGTTGATATGGAAATGGCTAAACACAAGGGGAATTACTGAAATAAATAGAAATAAAATGCCAGGAAAAAAATGAATGGGTTGGAATATATCCAAAGTAATTGGATATTTTGTGTGGCCTCCATAAGAGAAATGGATTGAGACCTTTATATGGGTACTGATAAAACAGCATAAATGTAGAGAAAAGATGTCAAATGAGCATAAAGCTTTACTATCATATGAATATGAAGACTAGTTTTTTTTTAATATTGCTACAGGAAAGGAGTATTATCTGTATATTACTTCTAAAGGATTGTTTACTGGCATTGAGCCTGAAAACATGGAAACTATTTTTGAAATCCTTCTTAGGTAATTTTTGGGTGGAGACTTTGGGCGAGGAGAAATACTTTCTCAAAAAATATCTTAAAAAAAACCAGTCTGATCATGCAATGTCCAAAAGGGATTAACACAATGGTGGTAATATATGCTAACCAAGACTGAAGCTGATGTCTATTATGTTGCACTTCTGCAGCACTCAGATATCTCCCAGATTGTACACTTTTCATAATGCATGAAACTATATACATTTCTTTCACTGAAGCCCAATTTGAGATTGCAAACCAACACAGCCATCTTTTTCTTAATGTACATCACTCCCGTCATATAGCAGCTCCTAATCCCACACAATCTTCATAATACAAAGTCAGATTTAGACAACAACATTTTATTGAACAGTTAAAACAGAATTTGATTAAAAACTCTTCGGTTAAAGAGTATGCCCAAGTTTGCCATCTTATTGCTTCCTCTATTTATTTTTCAGTGCTGAGGCCTCCTGTGTTGTCCAGTAGCCCTACAGGGGTTCAAAACAAGTCCTCAGATATATTTCCATATTAGAGATTAACCACACAAATTCAATTAGTATCCATGCCATCACATTCTTCAGATTCTGGTTCCATGCTTGGGCAAAAAGAATGGCTCCCCTTGAGCTTCACATCTCTGCGTTGGTAAAACAGTACATATGCTGCCTTTGTCTGGAAGAAAGTGATTGAGAAATATATATATATTAAAATACCAATACCTAACAGAAAAATTGTAATGAAGCTAGCCTATAAAGTTCCAGGAAATATACACATACCCACACAGAAGTCTTGACATCTTCAGCAGCCTCCTCTAAGTGCCACCACTAATGAAATGAGGCTATTTCCCCCCCCCCCTTACCTCCTCCCCCAGGACCAAACTCCTTAGAATTGGAAGGACCAAGGACTCATTGACAATCTTGCAAAGGTTGATCCTGCTGCTTCCATTCAGGAAGATCTCCCTATTGCAAGCCTCCTCCTTCAAGGCAAGTGCCATCCCAACCAGTTACCAGAGCTGACAGAGCTCTTCTGAATGAACAATAACTCTGTTTTCCTAGGGTTCAACCTCAGCCAAACCATAACAGTCTCCTGCTATCACTGACAAAATAATAATCAACTCACTGAAACAGTCTGCCTTCATCTCCCAAATTTTGCAGGGTGTGTGTGTGTTAGAATTGTATAATTCTTGATAGTACTGACTACTGAATGCTGCTGAGAGATAAGACCAGAAAAGGTATGCTCTTCAAATCCAAGTCACAAGAAAGATAATTTAATGAAACAAATAATGACATTTCCACTTTATTATTGGACTGAATCCAGAATGAAAAAGGTCTAGGCAATCTATTTCCTCTAGGTTTCCCTTTCGCTGACTCTTCAACAGCTTGACAACCATCCCCCCAAAAGGGAGATCAATATTGGAGATTGCATAGTAATTAAAACAGCTGAGTACAGGACTTCTTAGCATCACCACCCAATAAATGCTGGCCATTCTTAGCTCCAACTCATAAAGATCCCCTGATCACCCGAAGAAGCAAAAAGGGACATGTCACAATCAAGCTATTAGTGGAGTCATGCATCCTATCACTTAATCAGTGCACAGGTTGAGAGGTTAGTTTGGGGAATTGCAGCTAATGACCTTTAGGTGGATTTTGTTTTCTACAGAAAATAATTTGGAGCACCATTTTAACTTGCTACTTTGCTGATTCAATAGTTGCATTTGTTAAATTTCAGAAGTTATCAGGAAAAGATTTGATTTATTTGAAATATTTACCACTATTTGTTCTTCAGAAGCTGGAGATACATTGCTATCATCAAAGTAGTACCATTTTCCGTTGATTTTATTCTTAGCATATGCAGTATCTGCCAGAAAACAAATGAAAGGGAAAAATATAATGACATGCTTTAAAAACACAGTCTGAGTTTTGTAAGCACAGATAGTTTCTAACACCATTAAAAAAGAATAAAGGAATGCCTTCCCTTTTACTATATTTGGCAACCATGCATAATTATATAAGTAAAACCAACCAGCACTTTAAAGAACCACTAGAGATAGAAGGGGAAGCTTTACATTTTGATTTTTAAAAATATTACACAATCATTATATGCTTAATTAAATAAATTAAAAGTTAAATCCATTCAGTAACAAGATGCAAACTAGATGCACTGAATGCTTTTTCATGGGACTCTCATCAGTGCTATTAAAAGCATTATTTAAATATCTTAAGTTTTCATTGAAGAAATATAAGAAACAGCAGCTTAAGAAAAGGAGAACTTTTTGATACAAAACAACAACAAAAAACCAGTTATCTATTTAATAGACATTCACTAGAGTATTTTAATTGAGGTTGGATATTTCTTCTTGTCTACAGAGTTGGCAATTCAGTATTCTTGTTACATCACTTCTATTAGCTTTGCAAGGCAGGTCTTAATGAACCAAACCCAGAAGCCTACAATGGGTTATATTAAGTTTTAAAAACCCTTACTTTAATCTTAGATGTTGTTGAGACACATTTTGAATGTTTGCAGATGTAGGGGGGGGGGGGGAAAGCAAGAGTTACTCACAGTGCCCTACGCCCAAGCCTCCATAGTGATTGGAAACAGCAATTAAGTCATACACATATGGGCTTGCTGCTGGATCACAAACAAACTCAGACATGTTCAAATCCCTATAAAAAAAATCACAAAGATCAATATTGTGGCAAAAAGACATGCAACACCTTACAAAAAAGACAATCTATTTCCAAAACCAGTTTTAAAATTGTCAACCCTGTTATTCAACTGCTATTACCAGCAAGAATCATAATAATGCAGATTACCACAATGTTCCTGAAGAATTCTGAGTGATACACTTATATAGACACTACTGCCTCACTGGCAGTAATGGCACTAACTGGCACTAAATACTTCAATATAATCATCATTTTCTGGTAATCTCTGCAAATGTAATTTTTTTTTTTTGCTACAAACATATGAGCAGCAAAGCAGCAGGCCCTATGGAGTAGTCACTGGAAACTTTTTAAAGGGGCTGGGAAAGAGATATTTATACTAAGAACTAATGCTGTATTGTTACAAATAGTTGCAGACAAAAGACATATAGACATTGTGTGCAGATAGGATTCTTCCAAGTAAGGTCAAGGTTGAGAGGAAGCAAATTCTCACTGAGATTCAAAGAAATGCTCTTATATCTAGTATAATCTTTCCAAAATACTTTCCCACAAAAATATGGATATAGAGGACATATACTAACAAGGGCACATTTGAATTACAATCCTCAATAGTACAAGGGATCATAATGTGATCTCAGACATCACTAGGTGTGTTATCAAGTTTTGTAAAAAAAATATGTATAATTAACCTGATACGAAGAAAAAAATGATTATCTGTTTCCAAGTATATTGACCAAGAGAAACATTTAATTTTTCATTGAAGTTACTGTGAGAATGTTAGGAAAAACATTTTATTTAATTAGTTTAAATTATATCCCAAAGGTATAAATTACTCGATTACCAGGGAATAATATGACACAGAGGAAAGTAACATTTTGCCAAAAAATAAATAAATTTAGATGTGGTTCCAAAATACAGCCAAGACGTGCTCAGGTTAAAAATCTTTACAACAAGAATATGTGGACACTAATCATGAGATTCAGGTAACTAAACTGTTGGACTAGTGAATTTCCAACTCCAGAGTAATGTAAAACAAAATTACCACAGATCTCAAAATCCAAACTAAAGTAGCTAAAAGGAACAGAAAGTAGAGCTATACAAAACCCCCAGAGTAGAGGAACAAAGCAAGAGGAGCGAAGGCACTCAGGAAAATGCTGGCATCAATATCAGCAACAGGGTACAGTAATTATTTAAGTTGTGAAAGACTACTTGGACCACATAGTCATAAAGATATCAGGTCTGACCATATCAATATACTAACATTTATAAAAATTTTACCTGATAGGGAAGTCAACTACTGTGTCAAGTTTATCCCTCCAATATCGATTGTATGAAAAGCGTTTTAAATGCACTACTAAAATACGTGGCAATGACCAAAGATCAAATTTCTTAGTGGCTTGCTGATGTTTCTTGCAATTAGGACAATACCTGAAACAAATCAAATAGAAATTAAAACAACAACAGTGTTTGTTGCAGGTATCAATTCACTTTATTGAAAGGCAATTAATACTTGTTTAATGGGATTTACAATTCCATAATTCTGGAAAGATATTACAATCTCAAGTAAACCAGATAAATCTTTTGGGATCAGATTTTAGTCCATAGTTTTATACCTTATAATAACAAAACCTATTGGACTGCTTAGGACTGGACTTTATTTTTAAGATGTACAAAAAGTCCAGGATCTTATATGTTACATAGTTGCCTAATCATTTCAAGGAATATTACAGAAAGAATAATCTGTGGATAAAGGGTCCTGTACTGTGAGAATGTTGTGAGAATGCAGAATACTTTGAGCAAAGAAAAGAAGTGCATAAGATATACCACTATTTACTGTCATTTTCAAAAATAATTTTTAAGGGGGAAAAGGAATACTAACTAATCTTCATTCTGACTAGTGCTTGTCCTCTCACTAGTTCCCAAAATACCCCAAAATAGTCCCATTTAAACTGGAAATAGCATCAGAATCTACATTTACCAGAAAAATGTAATAAGGACAGACTTCTTCTTCATAATCAATATATTGGCTTGTTTTCAATAATTAATCTTATATTGTCTATAAGATTTTTCTGTTACTGATTTTATCATCATTTTACTGAACCTTTTTAAAAATATATTCTATGATGAAAGCTTTTATATTACATTAAAATTTATGTTAGTTATCAGTGGAGATTGCACTGTCTTGCCCTGTACAGCTGTCTAGAACAAGTTCTTCATGTTTGGAACATGTCTCAGATATAATATCACAAATGCATAGCAGTGGTGCCATGCAGTTTTCCTGCTGCATTTTTTTTTATTTTTACATAGATCCCAGAGATATTCTTTCAAAAATGAAGTGGCCATAGCTGAGTGGTTTGTTGAAGATAAGCTATCCTGCCCAGGAAAAATAATTAATAAAGAGGATTTTGAGAAGCTAAAGAGACTAAGGAGCAACTCCATCAGTTCACCTCCTGCTACATCATCGTAAGCCATTTGAGAGTACCTCTAACATGTTCTTGAAATTCCAAATGTATTTAAAAAGATTGGGGATCCTTGATCTACAAAATAGATAGGAATGGCAGAGTTATATCTAAGAAAGTAGATCTGCTAATCTACCAGCAATTAGAAGGGGAATAGGGATCAAGTAATAGTCTCTTTATCAGATGGAGGAAGAAACTCTACTGTCCTGCCACACTAATGAAATATACATGATCTACTGTTTTATTTTTGAGGTGCCAACATAGGTATTCTCACAGACATGTAGATATGGCTACTTTCACATCTCTATTAAAAAATGAAGAGTGCTCACATGTGATCATGGTTGTCTGCTTTCTAAACTAGGGAGCTCCATTTGTAAGGAAGAATCAATAATAGCAGCAACAGTAATATGCAAAGATAATATTTAAGCGCAAACTATGAAATGCAGTCCAAAGAATAGTCAGTAGCAAAAACATACCAGGGATCATGTTCCCCAAGAGTCTCCATAGTTGTAAAGAGTTCTATACATTCTCTAAGGGCTATAGAAGTTTTCTTTTTTTGTGATTGATACATACTGTTGTGTTTTTCAAATGCCTAAAAGCACAAATGTATATTAAAATGGAGAAAAACACAGACATTTCTAAAAAGTAGTCAGGGATATACATTATAGTCATAAGTTTGCTTTCTGCCCTCCCCCTTTAGCTTGTGCTGGTTTTCCTCCACTTCACACATACAAAGCTATTGCACCACGGTATGTTGTAACGACAATGATAACAAATGTAAATTCACACAGGCAGTTCTCATTTAGCAACTGCCTTAGATAGCAACCATTCACTAACATAACTAATAATTGGTAGTAAAGAAAAATCCAAACAATGCACACACTTAAAGCCAAATTTCTGTTCCTGACAATAATGCATGCCAGAAGAGTAATGCTACATGAGAGAACTTTATCTAAAAGAGATGGCAGCAATCTTAGTCATACAGTTCACTTACTGACCGTGTCTTATTGTCCGTGTAACTTAGCCACCTTTTCATTGCAATCAATCGCTGTTGCTAATCAACACAATTGAGAAAGGAATTTCCATCATAAGTGGTGTGGTCATAAAGGAAGAAATCACATGGCCAAACCTAGTTGTTTTACAACCATTTTTACTACAATTGTTAAGTGGATCACCATTGTTAGGCAAAAAAAATTGAGGAAGGCATATTTGCTTATCAGAAGATGGCTAGAAAGCTCATAGGTCATGATCAGATGATGGCAAGACACTGAAGCCATCATAAATGCAAGGTAGTTGCCAAGGACCTTGATTGTGATTATGTGACCATGGGAGTGGTATGATGGTTGTTAACTTTGTTAACCTAGAGTCACTTTGTAGAGTTAGATGGATGGCATGTAAATTTAATAAATAAGCAAACTTCAAGAGCAGATTGTAAGACACCTTTCTCAAGGCCATCATATTTTTGAATTGATAAAAAAATTGTTAAGTTGAAGTGTTTTTTTGTTAGGACAACTTGGTCTACCCAATTATAGGATGGTGCATACTGCTTCCATTATCACCTTTCAGACCCAATCCAGGAGCCTCACAGGCAGTCGCTTTTGCAACAAACTATTTTTGTGTTAAATTTATGTTTTACCAATAAAGAAATAAAGAGAGCCTAGTGTAGATCTATTTCAAGCTCTTTAGTTCTCACAGCTAGCCTTAGCCTTCTGGGATTTGAACCTGGGCTACTTGCATATTAATACATCTACCTAATATGCAAGTAGCCCGGGTTGGAATTCCAGAAGGGTATGGCTATACTAGTCTCCCTTTATTTCTTTGTCAGTAAGGTAAAACAATCTATATTTAAATCTTCATTTCTCATTTAAAATAATTTTGATCAGTAACCATAAATAGGCATTTGCATTGTAAGATACCAATCTTCAATCAGCACAACAAAGTTTATAGGGAAAAAAGGTACATAAAATATAGGTTATCTGGTCAAAGGAAAGAAAAGCAAAACACTAATACAACACATATAATTTAGGTTGGCAAGAAAATTACTATACTGACTATGGTAAGACAGATACTTTCAATGCCTGCTTTAAAAAAAGAGCAATCTCAATCATAATGGCGAAATAAATACTTTGAAAAAAAACTATCCAATTATAAAATGTTTACTAAGCATATAGTACTCAATAAAATATTTTGATCAGATGCATGAATCCATTCTCAATAAGCCTATCTATTCTACAAAACAAAATATTAAATCAGAAGAAACAACATCACCTTGCCCAGCTTTTTATAACAGGGATGAAGAAGACCATCTAATTCTGCCCTTTAAAAGGGAGACAAAAACATTAATCACCTGAGCTTCATGTTCATCAAAAAGCAGTTTCCGGGTGTCAGAATCCCAATCAATAGCAACAGTTGCAGAGGCTGGGAAAAAAAAAAGAAATCAATAACAGCTCATAAAGTTACCACAAATGAAAAGTGCCTGTAGTGACATTTTAAAAAGATACGTACAACTCAGTTTGAGGATCTTCCCTTCTGTGGTAAGGCAGTTTACTTCTGATGTCCCGTAAGAATTCACAAAACTGAAACTGAAAAGCCGCTTTTTGTGGTATTGCTTTCCTTCCACTTGCTCATCCCTCTCTTCAGACTGAGAAGCACCTGCATCTGGTATTTTCTGTTTGTTTTCTTCATTGTCCTGATGATCCATCTCTTCAACATCACCTAGAATATATTGCAAAGAGTGTTTCCTACTATATTTCAGATTTGCAAGTTCCCTTCTAAACTGAGAAGCAACCGATTCAAAATTACAATGGAAGTAGGTGGTTTTACTGGAGTTTGGACTAAACTTGACATAGTTTCAAGTATTTTAAAGATCAGCCAGACTTAAGTTTGTGATTTACAAAAAAAAAATATGTACACATATATTTAGATTTTAGTCTGAATTTGGATAATTTACCTTCAGATACATTGGTAAATCCATTGCAAGTGTCACTGTCCAGACACACGTCAGAATATTCTTCTTTTAAATTAATTTTTACATAGCGTCTGAAAAATAACAGTTGGTCCATTATTGGGAAAGCAGGCAAACCAAAAAGCAAAATATTAGTTCTAAAACTGATAGTAATGACTGTTCATTACTCACTATGACCACTGGCAATAAATATATTAATATTAAATACTCATACTGTGGGTCAATACTGCTTTAAAGAAGGAATGGAAGTCTTATGGATAGAATTAGAATTGCAAGCAATAACAGTAAAACAACAGATAACAAAAGATGTATAACTTCGTAGTAGCTCATATTAAAATCGAAATAAGAACTGTTTTAAATCCCTGTTTTGAAAATTGGGAAGTTGTATTAATACAAAAGTACCTAAAACTGCATCAAGAAATATGAAGAATCACATATTCTATTGGTTTGTGTTAAGTTTTTTCGAAAGGAAGAACTTTTTCACTTCTTTTAACTATCAAATAGGCAGTTTGCTATATAGAAACAATTCTACTTCTATAATTTGTTACAGTCAAAAATCAAGTCAGCACGACTGGACTTGATTCTACAATTATTTTTATGGCAGTCGTTAAATGAATCACATGGTTATGAACTCAAATTCAGCTTAATAAACAAGGTTTAAGGTTTTTTGCAAGAAAATGGCAAAACATCACAAAACAAATGTGATCATGGGATGCTGCAACCGATCATAAATCTGAACCAGTTGCCCAGCACCTGAAATGTGATCATGTGACCATGGGGATGGTGCAGCAATCATAACTTCGAGGATGGGTATTTTTTCAAATCTATTGTAACTTTGAATGGTTAAGCACACTGTCATAAGTTGAGGACTACCTATAATGCAGAATATTTGAATGAATGTTTATAACCATATGAATGGTATGTCAAGATGGGATCTATACTCACCCAATTCGCTCCAATATAATATTGTACAAATAATCTATTGTGAGTTTGTGTTTGGATACAGCTATAAGTAGCGGTTGGCCATAAAGAACTGTCCCTGGGGTAGCACTGGATTGTCTTGCTTTCTTTTCTCTGAAGTAAACCGAGAGTGTGACACATTCAGCACTATCTTCAGTTGGTTTACAAACTTCATACCTGCAAGGAGAGAGAGAGAGAGAGAATCAAGAGCTGTTTACTATCATCCCAGGTAGAAGAACATATATTTAATTCATATGAAGCCGATTCTAACTGAAAGTCAGAAAAAATATTTAACTGTAGGAACAATTCAACAGAGACTTATTCAGAGAGGTGCTATGTTGTTCTTTATTAGATATATTCATGCATAAGCTAGACAGAACCTATTATGAACAGATGGTGTGCCTTCTGATCTCCTTGACTTACTACTCTCCCTTTTTTCAAATTATTATATTTTTATCTAGCTTTTTTTCAAATGAAAGAACTAAGAACATATCCCCTCTAGAAAAGAGGAGTGAATGCATTGTTGTTCATGTGAAACTGGTGTGTAATTTGGAGGAGTTTAAAGTCTTGCTTGAGAAGTCCTGGAGTTTAAAGTCTTGCTTGAGAAGCAGGTGGCAACCATGACTAGGAGGACCTTTATACAAATTCATTTGGATCAGGCAGCCCTGCTATACAGGCACTCATTCCTTAGCACTCCCTCATTTGAACTATTTTGTACATGGAAATCGTTCAAAAACTCCAGCTGGTCTAGTATGCAGCAGTGTGCATAATTATGGGTGGCTTTGGTACTAGGTGAGCTGCACTTTTTATTGATGGCTTCTGAATTCAGTAAAAAGTGTTGGTCATCATCCCTAAATACCTCTAATCTACCTCACTCAACACTCCCAATCATTCTCCCTCCCTGTCCATACTATTCCCTTGCCCTACTACCTCACAAGTGGTCGCATACACATTTCACTGCATTTCGTACTTTGTATGTCTATGCATGTGATGAATAAA
Source organism: Myanophis thanlyinensis (assembly GCA_017656035.1). Lineage (NCBI taxonomy): Eukaryota > Metazoa > Chordata > Lepidosauria > Squamata > Homalopsidae > Myanophis > Myanophis thanlyinensis. The sequence goes on from JAEANM010001774.1 coordinate 20,373, forward strand.
ATTTGATTTGATTTGATTTAAAACTCGTCATGGCTCAGGAACAGAACATTTGAAAGACCATCTATCTCCAATTATTTTTATCCACCAATAAAAAGTCAGACGGGGTTAGCATATTTCAAGTCCTGTCTATTAAAACAGTGACATCTCCCGTGATTCAGGACATGTGACTTCTATATAGCTGAGCCTGCTTGGTGGAACATCGTATCTCCTGCTCCCAAGATTTGGATCGTGCTGATTATGCTGGCATTTAGAAAAGGCCACCCAAATTGGCTCTTCCCTTGAGCACTATGCCAAATTTAATTTTTAATTTAATTTTAATATGGCCACTCAACCCAGAATATGCTGGGCAGTTTACAGAATTCCCCCTCCCAAAAAATACAAAACAAAACAGTTACCGGTAATATGCATAAACAGGAAACTTGGATTAAAACAACTAGAATAACAAAGACTACAAAGATATGACAGGAGCCTCACCAATAGTTAACAACCACATTAACTTGAGGTTTAAGAACAAAGCCAGGTCTTAAGGGTTTTTGGGAATCCCAAATAAGGTGGGTGCTGTCCATCTATCTTTTGGATATTGCTCCAGAGAATAAGGGCATGACACAAAAGGCATCTCAGTCCATAAGACGGAAGCATTTAACTGAATGACCTGGAGTGCCCACCCTCAGCCTGAATGTATTGGGCATGCAAAAATAATTGGAAATAATATGGCTCAGTATTATAATACTGTAATCCATTGTGGCTTATTTAACAATTATAGTTTAGAAAGCATGATTTGGCACAGAATATGAGCTTCGCAATACATATTTTGAATGGTGAATATTATGGAGGAGGATGTTGCTCTTCATTCTCAAAATATTAATTCTCAAAATACAAACAGGCTATTTAGTAACTAAATAATTAATTATATAAAATCAATTTCAGAACTCCAGATCAACCCGTAGCTCCTTATACTACACTTCTGGCTGATGAAAATTCATTAATCTCTCAAAACAATTACAAATTCAACCACAGTTTTAACTAGGAAACTGTCGACATTTGACACCAAACTTAAATCCAAAAATGCTAGGGAATTTCTGAAAGCTTGGCATTCAGACAAATCAGTCATCAACAGACAGATAGCAACACACACACATACCATAATCTACATGCCATTTTTTAACAAATAAAACAAAAACTCCAGGAAGGAAACAAACATCTAAGAGCATATATGGCCTTCCTAACAGGCAACACAGATAAACAGGAAAAAGCAATATATAAACAACCAATGTAGAAATAATAGCCTAATCAAGGAATTATGAACAATCAAGCTATCCAGAGTCACTGCATTGGTGAGATGAGTGGTAAAGTCCCATATATTTTGCTCCTTAAGACGCACCTGACCATAAGATACACCTAGGTTTAGAGGAGGAGAACAAGAAAAAAAAATTCTGAAATATAGTGTAATGAATGCTGGAGGCGGAGCCTGAGAGGATCAGGTAGGTGTCCTCTCATTGGCCAGCTCTGCCTATTGACTCTTGCACTGTGGAAAAGAGACAGAAAAGGTGAGCAATGACAAAGACAGAAGAGGTGGGGTTCAGCACTGTAAAAGGACCCAGCTGCCACGGCCCAACTGCTATTCACCAAAGGACTGGCAATATTCGCTCCATAAGATGCAGAGATATTTCCACCCACTTTTGGGGAGAAAAGTGTGTCTTACGGAGCGAAAAAATACGGTAAGTTGAAATGAAATAAAATAAAATACAGGACTGGTATGCAGGGTACCCAGGGTTTATTATTTTGCCATTCCTGCAATATTTGACATCTACCTGAGCTGCTAAGTGAGATAACCATAGGATGAGGTAGCATTGGTATAGAGAAACCACTGAGTAGCTCTGTTTTTTGGCTTTCTGGATCTAGGACTTTACCATTTTATGTATTGTAGGAGGTGGTGCTACCCCAGTCAGACTTGGTGCATAATCTGGGGGTCTTGTAGAATCACGATTCCTGCTTGAGGAGCAGGTGAACTGTCATAGCTAGGAGGGCCCTTGTATATTTTTATGCTATACACCAGTTTTGCCCCTACCTGGACCATGAGGCTCTACAAACTACACTGACCAACGGTCTGCTTCCAGGTTCAATTCAAGGTGCTGATTTTGACCAGATTATTTGAAGGATCACCTATTCATGATTATATCTAACTATTTCATCAGATCCAGCAGGATGATTATATTGCAGGTCCCATCAGCCAGAATTTCACCTGATGACCCAGAAGATGTAGCCATTGAAGACTCTTATCACTTGTTTCTTCACACAGCCTTGTGGATCCCATGGAAAGCCTGTAACATGGCTATATTATTATTCTGCTGTAGTCTTGATTTTTCATTTGTTTAATTATTTTAATTGTCATATTGTTTTAATGGTTGTTGATTGTCCTCTGCACAAAGTCACATTCATTGACATAGTTGTAGATTTGCCAAACAATTTCTCTCCCCATCGGAAATTATGCTTCAATTAGATTAGGATGACATTTCCAACTATGATAAGGAAAATATAGGTAGTCCTTACTGATCATTCATTCAGCAACCATTTGAAGTTACAACTCTGAAAAAGTAGCTTTACAGCCATTTACAAATATTTACCACGTTTGTGGTGTCCCTAAGTCAAATGCTAACCATTATAATCAGTACACAATGTCCTATGCCTGACCTGTGGGTTTTTTTCTTTTTCCCCCCTCTGCAGAGCAAAGAGATTGAAAAGAAAGGGATTGTAAGAATCCCTTTATGGTCTTATACAGTTAAAAGCAATGTGATCATGATGGCAACTCAAGGTTAGGAGCCATAGATGTATTATGCAAACAGCCTACATTACTCCCTTGAAATCTCTCCAATCTCTCTTACAATATTATTTTCCTATCTCTTTTTCTCAATCTTTCCACTCTGTGAAAGAGGGGTTGGTAAGAAAAAAGCAAACAATTTCTTTAGGCATTCTCTCATTTGTCTGACATTCCCTCATAGCATAGCATAGCATAGCAACAGCAACAGAATAGACTTCTACCCTGCCTCATAGAGCTCATGGGACTATCTCCCCCCCACTGCCTCTTGGAGCAGAGAAAGTTAAGAGGAAGATATTTCAAGAGAGTAAACTGTTTTATCTTTTACACATCAAAAACAATGCAATAACATCGGCAGTAGGAAAAGGTCAGGCGAACAAGATATTTTCTACAAAAATTGCTAGTCCCCCACCCCTGAGAAGAGATATTGGGAGAGAAAGGGATTTCAAGTGAGTAAGCTATATGTGTACTGCACCAGCAGCTCCCAGCCCTCAAACTGGCACCTGAGCATTCCAAAGGGCAGAGGAGTGGTTAGAAGACAAAAAGAAGAGCTTGAATGGACTTCACTTGTCTCTTTCCAGCCAGAAAGCACAGTCATGATTTTCCCCACTTAGAGATTGCTTTGCTTAGCAGCAGAGTTGTTGGCCACAATTAGGATTGCTATGCAAAGACTACCTATAGAATTTTCCCTGGGATAATTCTGCTTCAGGATGTGTAAGTTAAGGAAACAACATCCCTAGCAACGTATTCTATCCTGGCTGTACATCCTCCATACAATACATAGATGCAGGCTACTTAGAAAGATGGAATGCAAGAGAAGAAGGATAACTTTTATGTTTCAGATAATAAATTAAAATGTCAATAACTGCACAATCATCTATTATTCACATTCTTCTGGATACTTAAAATAATTAATAGGTATAGTGGATAACATGAGAAAATATGGCATTCATTGGTGAAGTTTTATAAATTTTTATAAATTAAAGATGACCTGCAAGACATTTTGACAAAATGTAATCAATTCTAAGCATATGTGCTGAATACCTCCATTATCCAGGCTAAAATACCAAAAAGCACTCAAATATATTATTCTTAGGCCTCAAGTGCCAATGCCAAATGAAAGATGAAAGGAAGAAAACAACAAAGAAGTTGTATGTCTGGGCAACGCAATCTGACAGACACTTACCTGACCCCTTGTAGCCTAGCTCCATGCTCCAGCAGGATTCCTTGGTGATTTATGTCATCACCATGATGGCACATGCTGGGGCGTTACATCGGAGCAGGAGCCTAGTGGGGCTGGACATCATGGAACCTAAGGAAAAAAAAAATAAGTGTCCAGCTGTGTGCTGAATGCCTATCTTAGTTTAGCCTGGAGGAATTCAGCACAAGCAACCCAAGTTGATTAATTTTGTCAAACTGATTTGCAGATCACCTTTATTATCAGTAGTGAGGCCACACTTCAAATACTGCATATAGTTCTGGTCACTGTGATACAAAAATGATGCTGAGAACCTAGAAAATGTGTAGAGAAACTATTAAATATGATAAAGGGTCTGGAAGCTAAATCTTATGATGAATAGTTGAAGGAGCTACATATGTCTAGCCTTCTGAAAAGAACAATTAGAGGAGGGACATGATAACTGTCTTCCAGTACTTGAGGGGCTATAACAGAAAAAAGAGAATTGAAAGCACCAGAGGACAGGACAAGATTCAATTTCACTGCACACATGTTGTGCATTGACAATAAAGGGTTGAATTGAAGAAGTAATAGGTGGAAGCTTGTTAAAAGAGAGATGCAACCTAGAAATAAGGAGAAATGTTCTGATAGTGAGAACAATTAATCAATGGAACAGCTTGCTAGTTGTGAATTCAATACTTGTACAGGTAAACCTTGGAACAGCCACAATTGGAACTATGATTTCCATCACTATATGATGAGATTAAAAACTGAAACATCACACGAATGCATTGCCTAGTGATCACAATCCCAGTATGCCCAGCTGCTGTTAACTGAGAATTGTCAATTATTAAATGGAGGGAGTTCCAGCTAAGGAGTATGGGAATGCTGCAGGGATGTTAGGGAGGCTCTGGGAGGCCTGGCATAGGCCATTTGTGAGTTGGCTAGGGCGCAGCAGTGTGATGCAAAGCTGCCATGCCCCAGGAAGCATCAGTTGCTCTATTCAGCCCAGCACCATTTAAAACCTTGGGGGTTCTATAACTCCCCCATCTGCCTATCTCCCCCCTCCCATCTATGCATTTGGGCCATCTTGCATAATAGTACAGTGGCAGTACCAGGGCTGGGGCTGAAACAGATGCCTGGGAGTGGTGGTAGATGTCTGATGAGACTGCTGAAGGCATCGAGCCTGTACTTCAGCCCCAGTGCAGTTGCTGTCACCGATAAATGCAACCTAAATCCCCATATTGTGGCCAGCCCTGTAAGCCCTAAGTACCCTCCGTGCCCTGCATTCCACACTCTCTGCTATGCCCTGCTAATCTTCACCACCTTGCATTGATTGCGCACTCCATTCCTGTGCTTGGATCTGGTTAGCCACGCTAGATAAATCTGGTTAGCCCCCCACTAGAATCTATTCTGTGAGAAGCTTAACAATAGTTTTGTTAAAAGTGGCTACCCAAACAGAATATTGCAAGTCTTGATGCCCCTTCCCTTTCTTATACCCACCCTGAGTTAGGTAGATGTTTGACTGAGCTGCTTAAGCACACTTTCTGGTTGTTTGGGACTTAAACCATATTTTTCTTTTACCACTTTGGTAAGGGATCTGTTAAGGCCATCTTCTTTACTTTCTACACTAAACTTGCAATAGGGCTTGTGATTTGCAAAGTAGAACTGGGACTAAGGCTTTAAATGAGTTTTAATTGTTTGTGCGTAAGCACTAGAGATTAAATACCCAAGAGGACAGGAATTACAAAATTGACGAAATACAGAAAAACAATTACAGGATTTTAAAGATTATGCTTAGAAGCAAAAAGATATTTTGAGTTCTAAACTATGATTCGATAAAATTGCTAAATCAATTATTTATCCAAATGAATAAGAACAAGATATAAATTGTTATACATACATACAAAACAAGGGAAAACAGAACATAGTGTTTTGAATTTTCTCTTAGATTTTAAAATTTAAAAGATAATTTCCATTTGTAAGAATTCAATAAAAATATTAAGAAAAACCACATTCTGATGTATATTTATGAATTGTTTCCCTAAACCAGGGGTAGGGAACCTTGGCTCTTTCATGACTCATGGACTTCAACTCCCAGAATTCCTGAGCCAGCCATTT
>JAEANM010001775.1:0-26482 GCA_017656035.1 Myanophis thanlyinensis
TGGCTGCGTAAACATTTCACTGCATATTGTACCATGTATGATTGTGCATGTGACAAATAAAATTTGAATTTGAATTTAAATCCATAGGAAAAATACATTAATTCTTCTCTAGTTTCAATATTGTCACAAAATAATAACATGGGGTACTTATTTATTAGATTTTTACCTCTTTTTCCTGCAAGGGCTGAAGAAAGGGATCCCTTTCTTTTTATTTCCATAACAAAGATGGCCTGAGATTTTGGGCCTGGCAGTATCAGGCCCAAAATCACACAGTGAATTTCTGTGGATGAAAAAAGACTCAAAAATTGTTTTTCCTAGTTCTAGTCCGATGTACAGTATATTTGATAAACCCTGTAAGCCTGACCTCAATGCCAGGGAAGATTATGGAAAAGATGATCAAACAATGAATCAGCAAACACCTAGAAGCAGAGTAATAACCAAAAACCAACATGGGTTTGTCAAAAACAGATAATGCCAGACAAATCTTATTGCATTCTTTGACAAAGTGACAAAATTAATGGATCAGAGGAATGCTATCGATATAATTTATTTGGATTTCAGTAAGATATTTGATAAAATAGACCATAACCTACCACTTGATAAAATAGAAAAATGTGGGTTAGACAGCATCACCACCAAATGGATTCGTAACTGGCTGATCAACCACACTCAACATGTAGTCATCAATGGAACTGCACCTATATAGAGGGAAGTGGGGTATCTCAAGGCTCTGTTTTAGGCCCAGTACTCTTTAACATCTTCATCAATGATTTGGATGAGGGGATAAATGGGGTATCTCATCAAATTTGCAGATGACACCAAGATAGCAGGAATAGCTAACACTCCAGAAGATAGGCTTAGATACAGAAGGACCTTGACAGACTTGAACATTGGGTGCTATTTAACAAAACAAAATTCAATGTGGAAAATGTAAGGTTCTACATTTAGGCAAGAAAAACAAAATGCACAGATATAGTATATGTGGTACCTTGCTCAATAGTAGTAATTGTGAAGGATCTTGGAGTCTTAGTGGACAATCATTTAAATATGAGCCAGCAGTGTGCAGCAGCTGCAAAAACAAAAACAAAAAAAAAAACAGAATTCTAGGCTGCATAAACAGAGGACTAAGGTCACATGAAGTGTTATTACCACTTTATAATGCCTCTGTAAAGCCACACTTGGGATACTGTATCAAGTTTTGGTTGCCATGATATAAAAAGATATCGAGACTCTAGAAAGAGTGCAGAAAAGAGCAACAAATATTATTCAGGGAATGGAAGCTAAAACATAAAGAACGATTGCTGGGACTGGGTATGTCCAGTTTGATGAAAAGAAAGACTAGGAATGACATGACAGCAGTGTTCCAATATCTCAGGGGCTGCCACAAAGAAGAGGGAGTCAAACTATTCTCCAAAGTACCTGAGGGAAGGACAAGAAGCAATGGGTAGAAACTAATCAAGGAGAGAAGCAGCTTAGAACTAAGCAGAAATTTCCTGACAGTTAGAACAATTAATTAATGAAACAACTTGCCTCCAGAAGTTGTAAATACTCCAACACTGTTTTAAAGAAGAGATTGGACAACCATTTGTCTGAAATGGTATAGAGTTTCCTGTCCAAGCAGGGGGTTGGACTAGAAGACCTCCAAGGTCCCTTCCAACTCTATTATTCTATTTTATTCTACTCTACAGTATTAATAAGAAGAAATCTCAGGGAGGGAGTATCTTTCCCATATAAAATATACTGATTTGTTTGTGAATATGAATTAAATTGTTTTCATGACCTACTGATTTCAAGTATTTTCAGAATTGTTTAACTGATTAGTTTGAATTCATTTGTTTATGCATAAAAGACATGTTATGAAGACTTGTAACTATTTATTTCCCAATTGTCAGAGAGATGGCATAACATATCAGGTACTTTCCTTTCTGACACATGTATACCGAGATTTAAACATATATCACATATTCTGTAACAAAACCTTTTCTCCTAAACTGGATCCCAGTTTGTATATTGATTTCTTATTCTAGCTTTTAAAAGCCAAGCTGTTCTGTGAAATTTTTTATTGGTTAGAGGCATTACATACCATTGTGATCTCTGCTTTATTAATAAGCCAGTTCAATTCATCTACGGATAGATTGCAAATCCAGATGACATTCTCACTGCAAAGGTACACAGTAACCACCTTGCATGGATGTAAAATGGCTTTCTCATTTGTATTCAAAGGTGAACAAGACCTTTAAAATCTTGTCCATGGGCAAGATCGATTTATATTCCCAGGGAAGAGAACTAGGAGCATAAATCCCATAACTGTGATTCTTCAAGAAAACTGATTGTGGTATTAAGGAGGAAGGGGGAGGATATAAAGCCATCCATTAAAAAGTGAAAGAGCTAATAGCTGCTTTCATAATCCAGAGGGATGGTGACTCTTCCATCATATATCCAATGGAGACCCATGCCGCAATGGATTATTCAAAGTAGATTACAGGTAGTCCTCAATTTATGTCCATACTTAGGACTAGAATTTGCTATTGTTAAGCAGGGCAATTGTTAAGTAAGTCATGCCCAATTTTATGACCCCTCCCCCAGTTGTTAAGCAAATCACTGCAGTGCTTAAGAGAATCTTACAACCATTAAGCAAATCTGGGAATTTTATACATGATTCCTGAACTGCAACTATTGTAAATACATGCCAATCGCCAAGTGCCCAAATTCTGATAATGTGACTGACACCCAGCTCTAAGTCACATTTTTCAGTCCTCTTTTAATTTCAAAGAGCTGCTAAACAAATGGTTGTAAGTCAAAGACTATCTGCACTTGGTTTTATCCAAGAAGAAAAAAATATATTTTATCAGCAACATTCTAGAGACACACAGGACCTGAGCCAAGTTTTAGGTTTCTTCTTGTTAATTCCAGGCAGGAGAAGGAGCAGAGCAGTAAGAATGGAAAAGGGCTACATCTACTTGCAAAGAGTTACCCATATTTGCATCTCATAAAAAGGTATTTAAAGGGCTGTGTTCTGACAGACAAGCACAATTCAAAATGCACTGAGGATATCTCCTTGAATGGTGATGAAATGTTTGCAACCAAATTGTCAAGCTCGGAGCACAAACCAATAACCTAGTTATCCATATAAGTTAATAAATACAGTAGACTTCTGCTTTACCTCCTTTGATGAGGTAAAGCAGTACTAATGCTAGGACATTTTTGTAGTTAAGATAAGAATTTGAAAATTCAGCTTTCTTAAAAATTCAGTAGAGCAAAGGATTCGTTTGACGCTGACATTATCTCATAGGCTTTTCATTCCATAATGAATGATAGCTGTAAGAGCCACACACAATTCTTCTGAAATGCTTTGAAAAGAAAAGAAAACTCAGAGCTACAAATCTGATGTATTTGTGTAAAATAATTTCTTCTCCGCAGGGGTGTTTTCTCATTTCTCTTAAATACTCATTGAAGCAATTGCATCAGTCATCTTTATTTGTTAGAAATAGCTGTACAAATATCCTGGAGCTTTCCTTTCAGGGTCTTTGTTAATTTAAAAGCTGTCTCTTTATCCAAAAAGGTTTCTTTCTCCGCAAACATATTCAAAATAAAATCCCCTAAAAGAATAAAGATAAGTCTATACTAAAACTTTTCTAGCTCTAGGTTACAAGCCAAGCACTCATTTTCAGCGGTTGTACAATTCAGAAACAGTTTTACCACATAACCTGTTTCCTGTATTATGGAACTGAAGCTAAAATTATATTACACTAAGAATTTATGTGCACTTAGATGATAATGTGAATTGTTTTGCAGTTTTCAAGCTATGGTGAGTCAGTCCTCTACACTTGAGTTCTAGGCTGTTCCTTCTGCCATCTTCTGCATGAATAAAATCTATTTAGTTCCTCTACATTACACCACAACTACCACTGAGGAAACACCTTTCTTCTCTCTTCCTTGTTTTTTCTATTCTTCAAGCACTTTTACACATTGTTTTTATTGGGAGATTCTATAGTGCAAGCATTAGTTTCCTGAACCTAAAATCCTTTCCACCATTACATCCAGCAGATGTAGTGATGTTTAGTAGAGAGATGGTATATGTTTACCTGCTTTCTACTTGTTTGATAGATATTCAACAACTGTTATCAGTTGCTGCTTCTTTTCTTCCTTCCTTCCTTTCTTTACTTTCTTATCACTCTCTAGTAAATGAGTTATGTAATCTAAAGTCTTCCTTAAATAAAAAAAATATCAGAGATCCATTTTCCCATCTCCAACCCTGCATGTGTGTACTGTCCAAATGTGTTTCAATGGGTGGGTCATGGCTAAGAGTGAAATTCTGTCAAGAACAACTCTATCCCACTAATTCCAGCATCTGCAAATTCTTGAGAATTTAGGGATTTTCCCAACAGTATGTGATGTAATACAAGGGTTTATAATATGAGGTTGGAGAAAAGCAGGATTTTGCATTCTTTGAAAGATTTTTGCAGCAACTAAAGTTCCATGTAAGCTAAAATATTTTTTTTTTCTCCAAAACTTGATTAGCCAGAAAGCTGACATAGTGACATGCTTCATTTTTTCCTTTCTTTCATAGTTCATCCCATCTCTGGCCTCTATGATGAAGAACCATACCTCATTAACTATAGTGGATGTTTATATAATGGTAGTAAACTGTGAATACCCCTCATGCACACTTTTTCTCTGAATGTCAAAACATACATTTTCAATAAGCAAGCAGCTATCCAGAACAGCTGGAAGATGACTTTTCAGAAACATGTCCTGTCACCAGCTGTTTCTACTCTTTAGCTACTTTCTGATTAATTAAGCATGCATTTCATCTGGGTAAAGAAAGCAAAATATGTTCAACAGCAGTCATTTAGGAGCAATGTGTTCTGGTTTGCCAAGAGAGACACATTGTACCAATTACTTTCTTATAATATTCTTATAAGAAGGCCAACAACAGATTCAGTTCAAATGTTGCTTGGGATATGAGACTCTAAGGCATTTTCCTTTACAAAGAAATTGTTCAATCATACATTTTGATTTCTGTTACATCAGACTATAGCCAGAACTTTATAACATCCAAAGCATGCTGGGCCTTCTGTGTTAACACTGCTATGTTACACTGGTGTGTTTCTAATATTGCATTACATTAATCAAGTAAAGAAAGCAGATGTAGGAAAGTCAAGAGGGATTTGTGCTATTTTGGAACTCATAAAGCTTTATATTTATAGTTTTTAATTTGTAGATACGTATGCATATACATCAAGATCTGGAAAAAAAATCATTATAACCAATGTATTTCTTAAAGGAACAGCAAAAAATTTTCAGACAATTACAATATCATGTGGGTCGTTGCTTCTCTAGCTGGTCATTATCAACTTGTGCAAGAGCTAGATTTTTTTCATTAGGTAAGTATATGGTTGTTTGATTTTAGCTTAAATAAAGCAGATATAGTGTATGTAGTGGTTAAGATGCTGGCCTAGAAACCAGGAGACTGAGTTCTAGTTCTGCTTTAAGCATGAAATCACTCTCTCAGCCCAACCCTACTTCACAAGATTGTTGTTGTGGGGAAAAAGAGGAGGAAGAAGGTATTAGGAATGTTTGCCTCCTTGAGTTACTTATAATGTAATAAAGGCAGTATAAAACCGAATAAATAAATAATGTATCATAAGTATACAGTGTTCTCATTTTAGCTCACCTCTGCACCTCTAAAATGTATGACTATTTCCAGAACTTGAACACATTTTAAAACATTACTCCTTATTAAAGTGCAATTAAATTTATCCAATCATATGTAGTATTCAGTTCCCTTGATGAGAAAAAAGTAATAACTTTCTGCCAGATGTTTCAGTTTATTTTATGGATAAAAATGAATACATTATACAGTTGTTGTATAATATATAGACGTAATCCATACCATCAGAATTGTAAATAAATTATGATGGACCCACTAGAATAACTTTATCCTGCAAAGAAAAGTGACAATACACCAGTATGTAACATACATATATCCGTCCACCCGTCATCTACTTCATATTTTGTATGAAGTATCTTATACTGCAATGAGAGATGTCATCAAAAATATAAGGGAAATTGCATGCCAAATAATATTTTATGTGTAATTTTGTTTAAGGAAGATGTATGGACATGTTACAAATCTATATGACAGAAAATTGCATATGACAATTGTATTTTAAAAGGATGCACATTAGACAAACCTGCATACAACAAGAAATATGGATTTATTTAAAAGGTTGATGGATAGGGTAATATATCACCACCTTCAACTCTAGCATGCTTACCTCCTGTTGAATCTTTTAAGTTCTACCATTTTTCACATCTTTTTTCACATTCTTCCTTCTCATGAATACAAAAACAAATGGAAAGAGTATTGAAGAGGGGCAAAGTGTTTTAAATAATGTGGTGCCCTCAGAATTTCAGAGCTTTTCATATTTGTCAAATTTTAGTTCTAAATGTAAAACTTGTTGGCAGCATTACATACTATGACTTGTTAGGGAACTAGTGCCATGGATAGGCATGTCAAGTGCACTCATGATTTTTTGATGGAAGGAAAACACAGACAACTAAGGCACTTAAGTTGATAAAGGATATCAACATTGTGATGACAGTGCATGCAAATCATTTTGACCTTCTTACAAATCAAGGCAGTGATACACAACAGACAAGACACAGATTTGTCAACTTTGAAGAGAATCAGGATTGTTTCTAAGTCAGTGTTCTTCTCATGCTCTTTCTTCTCAAAGTCGTCTAATCTGAAACATCAATTAGAGGTTATAAATTGAGGAACTAAGGTTTACATTCTCCCTCCATTTATTTTAAGCCCATATATATACATCATTGACTCCATTAGAGTTCTGTGTAGCCTCAATAAAAGAAACCAAATCATATCATCTACTTTTCTTTCTTTCTTTCCATCTATTTATATCATCTACCCATCCATCCATTTGATGGGCAAAGAGTTCCTTTTTACAAAATAGACTGTTCAATTTCCCAGGAACAAAGTCATAACCCTAATAAAATAATTTACCTTGAAGAATTGCATGTTGCACAACATAAGAAACATTTCCTCTTTTATAAACATAAACAGAAATAAAGATAGTCAGCAATGCAAAAAAAAATTTCTGGAAAAAGGCATTTCTAATTTAGTAATTCATTAAAATGAAAGCTTTCTCAGTTGTTGCTAAAACTCAGCTTCAAAAAGTCTCCTGTGAAGCCAGTGGAGCCTTAAAAGTGTGAGAATATACAAATGGACAATATGTGTTATATATAAGCAAGAATTGGAGTTTCTTTTCTTCAAAACCCTGTTTGAAAAAAACCCACTTCCCACACATTTAATCAGGCTTTACAAAAGTGTCTATTAATCCCTACAGATTTCTTTTTCAGCTGGATTCCAATTCTGACTGTCTATATTTTGGCTGCCAATCAATTTGCTTTGATTTGTAGCATCAAATACGCATATTCGCTGAAAGTCCTAAATGAGTTATAGGAAGAAACATATCAGATATTCAGAATAAATTTCTCCTGACTGCATATCTTTTAGACTTCTAAATTCTCATTTATATTCTTATCATCTTAATTTCTCCTAGGAAAAGGATTGATCTAAGATGGCACTAAAAAAAAATCAAATCCTCTTCAATTTTATGTGATCATTAAGAGATTTTGTTTTATGTGATCATTAAGAGACAGATTATATTTAAAGATCACTGCTTCACTAATTAGTAACTATATGTACTGCACATTTAATTTAAATATAATGTTGAAATCAACAAGGGTAAGCTAATACTGTTGTTTTAAATATATACTATGATACATGTAATCTTTTTTAATCTTTATCATTATTGTTGTTAGTATTATCATGGCCACTCACTCTTAAAGACTCTGGGCAGCTTACAACCTCAGTATAGAAAATTAAAACAGTTAAAAATATGACCATAACACATTACAGACCCAATTAAAAAGCAATTGATATCTCTTAAAAATGGCATGGGCTTCATAAACACAAATGTCAAGCCTACAAACACTCTCAGATCTTAAGATCTTCTCAATGCCAGGAAAATTGGTATCAATTTGTATCTCTGAGGTGATGCTGTTCCAGAGGGCAAGGGCCATGATAGAAAGGGCATACTTCTAAAGGGAAATAATAATAATAGAATAGGTAGAGTTAGTGGGACATAATAGTAGAGTCAGTAGAATTGGTTTGACTTGCTGTTTTGCTTCTGTAAGAATTGCTTTGCTAAGAATTGGAATTGCCTCTGTCTTATGCTTCTACCAGTGACCTAACTTCTATGTTATCTTGGATTTTTTTTTTTTTGTACCACTCTGCACCTGGTAGATATATCAAACAAGAAAGGTATATCATGGTTTGGCAGAGTTACATCAGGAAAATACCTGTGTTGCTAAGCGCCCAATCCCTCTGTTCCTTGCTGCACTGCCAAAGGAAGGCATGGGCCAGGGGGGCAGAATTGGGTACTAGGCTGATGTCTCTGAAGGTATAAAAAGATACCATATTTTCCCCAGGGTGTGGTGTGGCTTTTCTCTTCGCATGTTTGTTGTCTACATGCATATGGAATAGTCCACCACAGCTCTTCTTTGTACAAAATAAAAGTGGTTATTTTTCAAGCCTCTTCTTGAGTCTCATTTTTGGCAATTTGGTGACTCAAGCACATTTTGGGACCTTACATTTTCATATAACTTTCTCGATTGTAGAATCCTTGTACTTTCTGAGCTTACTAGTTTACTTGGAGACATTTTATTACCTGACTAGATAATGTAATCAGTGCTTGAGAGTATGGGATTTGTTTCTTGTTTATATCCTGTATTATGCTCTGTCAGTATCTGCAAGGATCAATCCACACTTGCACTAGCATGGCAATCTACTGTACATAGAGAGAAAACCACACACTCATCAGCACTGATGATGTTACCCAGTTAAATAATGAAATGTCTCCAAGCAAACAACCAAGCTCAGGAAGTACTAAGGATTCCACAGTTCAACCTGAGCTACATATATTCTCTTCTATTAGAATGGTTTTTGTATATTTTAACTATTTTAAGCGTCCCTAAGTTTTCCTTAAACATTCTTTTTTAAAAAAATCTATATCAGGTATCTGATTGTTCTAGCTTAGGACCATATCTCATTAACAGAGCACATGACTACCAGGTTGCAGGTTCAAAACACAGCACACCTTGTTAAAAGGATAGTGTAGTAGCAACTGATCTGAAAGACATAGCTTTGGAGAGCTAATGATAGTCAAGAATAATTAATATTGGTTTAAGTGGCTAAGCATTGTGATTTAGTTTTCTGTTAGATTCCTATATTATTTAAATACTGTCCATTAAAAGATATTGAAACCTATGTTTTAAATTAAGCCTCCCCAAAATGACTTATTTTCCTTCATAAGATTTGCATTCAGTCATTATGCATTAAATCCATTGGCTTTCCCATTGTCAGCTCTTGAGTCTATTTTAATTATCTCCTTTGTCTAGACAGTTGAGTAAACAAAATCTACCACATGCTTATTAGCCCATTGTAGCTAAGCTAGATAAGTACATTTGAATGATAATTGGCCTCAGTTAAAGAGGAATACTGTGTACTAATCACCTATTTTAAATTACTAGTGCAGGTGCTTAGATGGTTTCTGTTCCATAACTTCATTCCAAGGCTATACAGAAGTCTTAAAAAATTATTTTAAACTTTTAATGGATTGACTTTAACTGGTCTTTTATTTACATTTGAAAAACAACTGTATTTTAAAATACTTCCCATTATTATGGAGCTTTAGAATGTATATAATCTCATGCACACACAAAAACATATAGTAGAATGCAATTTTCCTTTGTCTAGTGGAAAGCATATATTTATTTCATTATACAATAAATATATACAATAAGTACTGGAAACACTGGGGAACATAAATATGATGCATCTTTATTTCATCTAGAACATTATCGGGAAAACCTCCATGTATACCATGTATAAATTAAACCTCAATTTATACCATGTATAAATTCTAGTACATTTTCTAAGACAGAAATGCTAATAATGATGGTTGACTAAGGCATACCAAGTAGAAGGTGGAATAGAATGGAAAAAGAGAGAATCCAGCTTGAAGTTAATCCATTAGAGTATCTATATTCTCCACTCTGTAATCATTAAATCTGTAATCATTAAATGAATACAGAGAAGTGATTTAAAATCACTTTTAAAACTCAAAGACTGGGGATTTAGCTGAAGCAGAAATACTTCTGGATTTGAGTCATAAATAAGTAAGATGCGAAGTAGTGTAAGTAGCTTTCAACAGAGCAAAGAAGTTCGGTCACAAGATACTTTTTTTTCTTTTCCAAGTTTGCATTTTTCAACCTTTTTAAAAATTAAATAATGATTTATTTAAAAAATAAAGATTAAAATATATACATTATGGAAAACCACAAGAGAGATATGAATATATATATATATATAATTTCACATATATAAATATTTGAAAATTTATATATATATTGCCCTTCTTGCCCTGGCTTGAAGCAGAAGGCATCAGCCTGAAGATGGTGAGTGGGATCTCGCCAAAACGTTGCGAAGAGATTCTGAAACTTACACGGGAAAAGACCCGAATAGACCCAGACCTGTATATATATAATTTCATACCTTTATATATGTGAAAATCATCAGTACTATTTCCTATACTTCTATCTTTAACAATCATTACTTCATACATTGCCTATTGCCTATTGTTTTTTACATTTTTTTCCTTATCTCTTCCCGATCAGCTCCATCTAGCACAATCTTTCTCAGTCTTTCCCTTCCTCTCAACCAGTTCAATTTTCATTCATTATTAATTCATTCCTGAACTTACTTTTTCTTGTTCTATTGAACACTCATGATTGTTATCTAATTCCTATTTAATTCAATTTAATACTGTGTTTTTCTCAACATATCCAGCTTTTCCTTCCATATTACAAAATGGACAGAAATATACAGAAACACAGAATGCATGGTCACTTTTGCTTCTTTTGACATTTCTCACAACACCAGATCTTACCCATTACCTTCCATCTTCAGTTGTTGTTGTTGTTCATTTGTTAAGTCATGACCAAGTCTTTACAACCCCATGGTCACCATAGCATTCCAGGTCCTCCATTGTCTCCCAGAGTTTGCCCAAATTTGTGTTCATTGCACTGATCTAACCATCTCATCCTCTGCTGTGCCCTTCTCTTTTGGTGGTCAAAAGTATTTGTGCTTCAGCTCCAGTATCTGCTCTTCTAAAGAATAGTCAGTGTTGATTTCTTTTCGTATTAATTGATTTGATCTTCTTGCAAGGGACTCACGATAATTTGAAATTATCAATTCTTTAGTGCTTATCCTTCCTTATGGTCCAACACTCAGCAAGGTAGTGTTCCTACTTTTTAATATCTTATCTAGATTTGCCATAGCTTTCATCCCAAGGAGCAAGTGTCTTTTAATTTTATGACTGCCATCACTATCTGCAATGATCTTGGACCCCAAGAAAATAAAATCTGTCACTGCTTCCATTTCTTCTCCTTCTGTTTGCCTGGAACTGATCAAATGCCTTGATCTTAGGTTTTTTTGTTCATTTTTTTGTTTTGTTTTTAAATATTGAGCTTTAAGCCAATTTTTGCATTCCCCTATTTAACCCTCATCAAGACACTTTTTAGTTCCGCTTCACTTTCTGCCATTAGAGTGTATCATCTGCATATCTGAGATTGTTGATATTTCTCCTGGCAATCTTAATTCTGGCTTGCAAACAGTGTTTGTACATCTTTAAATTTCTCTATCTACATGCAGAGATAAATGAAAATAAATAAAGCAGTGTAAAGAAACCTACAGAAATCTATTTTATATGACTTTCATTGGCTCCAAAAATTATTTCATTTGAGATCGTTAATCATTCATTCACTCATGAAAAATGTGCCTGCCCTAACCATATCCCTAGCCATATCATGCTGGCATTAGTAAATAGAGATTGTGAGGATCACTTTGATATTATTCTCATGCATTTGAAGCATCTCCAAATTTCAATACATATTTTGTCAGGATACATTATAATCAAAATAGAAGGAAAAGAGAAGGAAATTTTTAGAAACAAATAATTTGATTTCTATATGTTTATTAACCATCAATAGTAATAGTGATGGTGGTAGTAATAATAGAATATGATGCTTAATACAGTTAAATATACTATACTTATTTTAATAAAATTTCAGTATCAGGATTGCTTCAGATTTATTCTTTAGTGCATTTAGTTTATCTTCTGCACATGTACATTAAAATTACTAATAATTTTCTACAACTAGATGGAATTGAAAAATATTTTCCTCTACCATCAGAACAAAAAAGTATATAGTATGATCTATGAAAACACAAGCAAAAACAACATACAAACTGTTCAGAAGCACAGAACTATACAGTTGGGTATATTTTGGTTAAAGCACTGTGCTGTGGATATACAGTTAGACTTGGGGGTTGATGCTTAAAACAATCTTTCTCATTTAATATAGTTTAGCTGCTGTTAATGTTTTACAATCCTAATTCCAACTGAGCTTATTCCTTGCAGCCAGCAGATGGAGAAAAACTCCATGCAAAGGTTAGCAGAAGCAGTCAGATTTCCAGTACTTTCCTTAAAATCAGTGACGATATATACTGTACAATGAATGCTTTCATTTTTCTGGATTCTTTGCCCAACCAAAAGAAAATCATCTCAATAAAATGAGTGGCGTGATGTGCCTTTAAGAAATTCTGTACTACCCAAAAGAACTGAGTAGACAAATGTATTTTAAAGAACTCTAGCTATCCAAACTGGCATAGACAGGAATGCACATTTAAATTCTATTTCACTGAAGATGATTTGAGATGCAGGTAGAACAGTTTTAGCTACACTTTATACAGGGATAAACTAGAATTCAGTGTATTATACAAGAGATAATAGCAGGCATGTAATGCTATCATATCTAAGAAAACTTGTATGAAAAGGTGCTCAGGAGTGGGTGTGTTTGCTTTATTGTGAACTAGATTTTAATTTTAACCTTGTTTCGTAATTTACTGTAAATTGACTGACCACAATAAAATCTCTCTCTTTTATTGCAATAGCTGACATTGCTCCTTTCTTCCAGTTTTCTCATGAAGCCATACTTTACCTTGAATTTGCATTACACATATTTATTTTCTTCTCAAAATCCTTGTATCCTCTAATAGCCCATGAGTTACTTTACAGATAATTAATTAAGTGTGAAGCAGATAGCTCTGGGGAGATAGCTATAATTTAAATATTAAAGTTAGAATTACCCCTCTGGTACAGTCGCTTTTTCCCAGTCACACCTATATCACAAAGTCTATTATGATGCACACTCACAATGCGTTTCTCTATTCTATTTGTATTACTATAGATCAATAGTGGGATAAGCAATAAAGCCACATCCTCACAGCACACATGGTATGTGTTTAAAGTCGACGTGGTTGTTTTGTGTCTCTTAGGATGTGCTCCATCACTGGAGGCTTTTAAGAACAGACTGGACAAGCACTTGTCTGGAATGGTATAGGGTCTCTTGTTTGAGAGAGGACTGGACTAGATGGCCTCCACTCTATTACTCTGATGGCTAATTCTATCTTCATTTGTTTATCTATGCCACATTAAAATCTTGCTTCCTTTTTATATCCTTTTTATATGTTCTCCGTTAAAATGAATTCCCCTTCCCTATTGCAAAGCATTGTTATATCTTGCTGTTGGCAGGAAGATGTAGAAACTGAAATTAAGAATGTAAGAAATTTTAACCCATGATAAACTGGGTTAAAAACTCACAACTTAAATGCCTTCAGAGTAGACCCTGAAAAATAAAATAAAAAGGGAAACATAACCTAGCAAAACATGGAAAGAAGATAAATGTCAGAGAAAAAATGAAGAAAGAAATTTAGGCAGGGCATCACCAAGATAGGTTAGCTGAGTGGGCGACTGATCTAGTGTAAGGCCATAGTTTTTCACTTCTCTTCTTCTCACCATGACTAGACCATGACAAGATATATAGATATATTTCAAGCTGGCAAATTCAGACCCATTTTAGGTAAAAGTTGCCATGCTCAGCCTTCAAAGCTCAAGGAATTGTAAAATGCTTGCTAGCAACTTAATGCTATAATTTGCATTCAAACCTGTGGAGCCTTTTAGTGTTGAAGTGTTACTAACCAGAATTGAGATCCACCCAGACGTATGAGCTACTATAGCTTTACATATGACTTTGGTTGATTGTATTCTCCTAATTTCTTTACTTTTAAAGTGCTTGGGGTAAAAGCTAATTACCAAGCTTGCTATATCTAATATCTGAGAAATGTTAACTGACAGGCATTGTTACAGCTTTATAAGAATACCCATTTGGAATTCTTTGTACCAGGTATATCTTTCTTTGTATCTTTGTTTCTTCCTATTCCAATAATCTGCTTTACCAAGTAATTTGGGGCTATGTCTGTCAGAGAGAAGGATTTTTGTTTGTCACTCTTCTTTTACATCATCCTGCTCCATTACACAATGCTCCATTACATAATGGTTCAGGGACTACGTTGAGACACAGGTATGGTCTATAAAAGCAGATGTCTTGGTATGTCTAGAGCCTTTTAAAAAGGGAAATAAAATGTCATTTTCTCATGACATTTGGAGATGATTGTAATAACATTAGGCAGAATTGAAGATTATTTCCTCATCACAGATCGCATGATTTTCTTTTGCTACAGGCAGTCTTTTGTTACCATAGCAACTGTAAAGTGCTATACTGCATTTTTATTGCCACAGGCACATTTTTACACATGTAAATTTTTACATGTTTACATTTACAGGTAAATGTATTTACAGATAAATTTACATGTTTGCATCTACAGGAAATTTTTTACACATGTAAAATAAACCATAACTATTTTCTTTAACTGAGATTCTAAATGCATTATGCCTATTTATGGTATAATCTGCATTTTGGATTTTACATAATTGGGGAAAAGGAATACAGGTAGTCCTTTACTTATCACCACAATTAGAACCAGCATCTTGGTCATTGAGCAAAGCAATGATTAAGCAACATGCCAACATGACCACTTCGTTCAGTTAGCACAATCCTGGTTTTCCCAGTTGTAGTCATTAAATGATATGGTGGGTTGTTAAGTAATTCCGTGGGGTGTACCAGGGATAGAGGAGGTCCTGAATCCTGGGGACCATCAATACATGGAAATCTACACAGGCCTGGAGGTCTCAACTGGCTACAGGGCCCACCAGCATATGGAAATCTGCTATAGGCTGGGAGGTTTGGACCCTGTCGAACAAAAGAGGGCAAAAAGGAGTGTCTGTCTTTAGATAGAGCCTTTCTAGTTTTCCAATTAGGAAGCTAACAAAAGCAATCATTCTGAAGGCTAGAAAGCAGTTGCAAAAAAAAAAAAAAAAAGCAAATTCAGGCATGATAAGGTGGGAAGAAAGTCTGCATTTCCCAGGCATGGTGGAGCAGAAAGTCAGATAAGGTCTCCTGAGTGTTGTGTGCAGGGAGAAGTAGCCTTGGGTCAGACTGAGGCCTCCAGGGCTGTGGCAGCTTTGTGTGCTTTTGGGGCTGGGTGGATGGCTGAGATAGGGAATAGACATTGGCCAGGGAGGGGGTGGGTTGCAGTTCTACCGCTGTCATTAGGATGGGTGTACTGATGAGTGCCCCAATTTTGATCATGTCACCAGAGTGGTGTTGCAACAATGGTAACTTTGTGCAGAGACCATAAGATCAGTGTCATTTAATTTTGAACAGTCATTGAACAAACAGTTGCAAGTCAAAGAGTACCTGTACAGGAGAAGGAATAGTTTCTAAATCTGGTTTTCTGATGAATTGTGAATTTAAATCTTCATTTGTTGTTTTTTTCCTAAAATGTGGAAAATGTTGTCCAAACACATACACAATTCACTTTTGTTTCCTGTAGTGCTTCATAAATATGATTAATCAGAGAATCTGTGGGATAAATCAAGCCATTATCTTCGTCTTCATCATCATCATTATTTTTTATACCACATATACTTTAAGATCCGCACTAGAAGCATTTCTTCAAGTGACATTTAAATCCGATAGAGAGTAATACAATATAATTTTAAAATAATTTTGTTACTCTAAAAGAGAACCATTTATCCAAGGATAAATTTGAGAACTGCCCTCAAACTCAGAAGTTCAGTAATTTTGAAAAATCAATTAATATTCCTATATATCAAGTATTTCTATATAGCAATTCTAAAGTAGTTTTGTGGGTTTCACATAGACAGAAAAACACAGATTTATTTAGCATGCATTTAAAGCTTATAAAGAGAGGAAGATTATAGCATCTGCGTCAAGGAAGATGAGAAAATAGAAACTTATTAAAAAAATTGGAAAGTAAAGTCAAAGAAACCATGAATAAATAGGCAAGAAACACCTAAACTGATATTTGATTAATTGTATGCCTCTGGCATAGAATTTTTGCTGAAATATATTAAGGAGACACATTGAGAACAAGGAAAAACCAGAGAAACTGTAGACTTTCCAATTGAAATCATGTAGCATAATAATTCCTATAATTAAAGATTCCTTTGGTACATTACAAAAAAGATTCAACCACAATTAATTTTTATGATTTTAAAAGTTCTACAGATATGTTTATAGCTAAATATAGAGATACACCTGAACAGATTCAAGACTTTTTCAGTAAAATGCTTCAATGGCTTCTCAAATATATTAGCCACTTTAAACAACATAGGAAATATTTCACACAATGGATTCTACGAAAGCCAGTGCCAGCTGAGCACTCTACATAATTGTATCAAAATATAAAGAAATCTTGGTTCCTGTACAGAGATTTAAAAAAGAAACCCTACCCATAACATTTTATAAGGCCTGTACAATAGTAATATTGTTATCCTATATTCTGGATTAACTGATCCAGAATTATTGATTTGCAATTTTATCACAGAGATTATAGAAGGTGTTATAATCATCAATACATCCTATATAATTTTGTTGAAAGACATCAAATTTTTTATAATATAAGATTATTGGTGATTGCTATAAGAATTCAACTGTGGTGACTTCATTTGATATAATACAAACTAAATTTTTGGAATATTTTTTGAAAAAAAGTTTTCTTTTCGTCTTCATTTCCTGGATGACAGTGTATTATTCTTATCATTCTGCTTAAGTGCATGGTAAATAAACCTTCACTGCTGTTATTATTATAACTACAAATGGAATAATTTCTACAGTATTAAAATGTAATGTGGAATCCATCAATAATGTCTAGTTATTTCATTTTATAATTTATGCGGCTATAGAACCTTTCCCTTATGTAAACAAATTAGTGATGTTCAAGATTGAGATGGTTTGGACATGTGCAGAGGAGGGATGGTGGTTATATTGGTAGAAGGATGTTGGAGATCAAGGCAAGAGATCAAGGGGAAGACCAAAGAGGAGACATATGGATGTGCTAAAAGAGGACATGAAGTTAATTAGGGTGAGAGTAGAGGATGCCAAGGATAGAGTTAGGTGGAAAAAGATGATTCACTGTGGTGACCCCTAATGGGAACAGCCAAAAGAAGTGATATTCAAGCTATACAGTAACGGCAAAAGTTTCCTCTGTCAAGTCATGTCTGGCTCTAAGTGTTGGTACTCATCTCCATTTCTTAGCAGAGGAAATCAGCATTCTCTGAATACACACTTCTGTGATCATGTGGCCAGCATAACTATATGCTGAGACATAGGGAATGCTGTTACCTTCTCACTGAAGTTGTAACTATTTATCTATTTCAGTGGTGGAATTCAATTTTTTTAACCACTGGTTCTCTGCCCTAATAACTGGCTGTGTGTGCATGGCTAGGTGGTCATGTGACTGGGTGAGCATGACCAACTCGATATCACTTACATCAAGGGGCACCTTGCCCAGCCCCTCCCCTCCCAGCCACTCCTTGTCACACCCGGCCTCAACATATCTATAGTCCTATAAAAATGTTGTTCACATTTTTTAGACTTTATTATCTGCATCTACATACTATAGATGTACTTTCATGGATCACTGAAAGGAGGAAATGGTTCGCATGCTTTGCCCAAGAGTGTGATAGACAGGTCACAAAACAGGCTCTTGAGGGGCTGTCACAAAGAAGCAGGAGGCAATGTATTTTCCAAAGAAGCAGAAAACAAGAAGCAATGGATGGAAACTGAACAAAGAGAGAAGCAACCTAAAACTAAGAAGAAACTTCCTGACAGTGAGAACAATTAAGTAGTGGAACTGCTTGACTCCAGAAGCTCTGGATGCTCTATCACTGGAAGTCTTTAAGAAAAGACTGGACAGCCATTTCTCTGAAATGGTATAGGGTCTGGTCCCTCCCAAAGTCCCTTCTAAGTGTTATTCTGTTATTCTGACATGTTTCCTCGGCCCTCCACTCAGATTTTGGCATCCTCAGTTTTCCTGCCTGAGCAGGGGGTTGAACTAGAAGTCCTCCAAAATACCCTTTCAACTCTGTTATTCAATTATACCTGAGCTAAACAGCCAAGACCCTCATTGGGACCCTATCTCTTTTGCTCCTTCTCGACTAATGAGTTGAAGAGCTGCCTCTACATGTCTCTGTTCTGCATGTCTCCTTACCCTGAAGACCTAATTTCATTTGGAATTTAATCCCAAACTGATTGGCCTTTTAGCATTTATCTTGATATTTCTCCAAAATACACCCCCAAGAAGCCGCATATCTAGCTATCTAGCTATCTCCCTCTCCCTCTCTCTCTCTTACACACACACACACTCAATTTCAGCAAATGTCCTTGTCTTGGATACTTTAGAATCATAGGTGAGAAGGTACCTTGGAGGTCTTACATTTTTACCTTCTGTTCAAGGCAAAAGACCTCATACATACTTGTGAGTTTGCAGACATCCTGGCTTTGGCTGCAAGAACTACAGGCAGCTTCCTGGCCACACACTTCCTCCTCTCACCACCCCATGCAAGGCAGGAGATCCAAGAGAAAGCACTCAGCCCTCCATGACGAACCCTTGGGCATACAGCCCTCCATGACAAATCCCTTCCTGGGGAGCAAAGCATGGCTTGGATGAACTGATCCATTCTGAAGGCAAGTTCCAGAGTGGCAGTGGCAGAAGATGAGCTCCAGAGTGGTGGCAGCAATCTGGGGGGGCAGCCCTTTGGGGAGGCATTTTCTCTCAAGCCTCCTACCCATCAAAATGTTGCTTGATCTCACGGCTGCTTTGTTCTGATCCGGGCTTAAGAGAACCATGAAACAGACTCCTTGTCCTGAAAAAGCCCTTTTTATTTGGTTAATGTGAATTCCTATTATTCATATCTAGAAAAGTCCCGGCAATAAATCTTTCAAGGTTTTATTGCAAAAACAAACTTTAGCAGTCCTTGGATAGTTCTATCCACTCAGATAGTTTAGACAAATTAGCAAATATTAACAATCAATAATGGAACGATTGGAATGATCAGATCACAAGGTTCTCTTTTTAAAAGTTGCAATTCCCATATGAATATTTTTCCTGGACTTTCAGATTGCATTACTTGTCTTACATACCAAACATTATTTTTTAATGGAATGAGAAGAAATCAAATATGATTCATTGTTGGCTCAATATGAGTTATTGTTTAGAATAACTTGAAATAATTTTGAAATCTAAGCAAGTATTTGGTTATAATTAAAGATTAAATATTATTGTATTTCTGACTCTTAAAGTAAACATGAATATTATTGAGCAACAAATTAAATTTTGATTGTTTTTGTTACCTTGAGAAATTGGCCCTTTGGTATAATCCTTATTTTAAAATCACAGGTATAGGTAATCCTTCACTTACAACTTTCGCAACTGAGCCCTTGCATGTTTAAAATTAAAATAATTGTCTGACCTTTTTCATAGTGGTTATTAAATGAACACTACAGTCATTAAATAAATATCATGGTCATTAAGTCAAACATTCATTTGGATAGGTGGTTTTTGTCAGAAATTGGCAAAAAAAAAATCCTGGGAAGTACAAAAAACCATCATAAATAGTGATCACGTGATTGGGGAATGTCACGATAGGTGATAAAACTGACCTGTCTAACATGCATTCATGTGACCAAGAGGGAGCCATGACCTTTATGTCAGTAGGGGGCCATAAAGCATCCATTCCATGGGTGTTACCCTAACTTCAAACAGTCGTAAAACAGCCAGTCATTAAGTGAAAACTACCTGTAAACAAAGGTGCTGAAAATTAGTGTTATTACCATTGTTCAGTTTGTTAATTATATTTTTAAGTCTTTTGAGAGGTTAATTTTTTAAATCAGATTTATATCAATTCTTTCTTTTGCATAGCTCCAGGATATATACATAATGGTCCTACTACTCTGTGAATTGAGTTGGACTGTGAGAGAGTTACTGATCCAAACTCACCCAACTATCTTCCATGACTAAAGTACAAGAACTCACATTCTCCTAGTTTCTAATCCAGCATCTAAGCCACTACATGAAAATGTTTCTCATAAATAACATAACTAATACATTATGTGTAAAACACCATGTATGTAAATAATATACCTTTCTAAAACTATGGAATTACATTATATTCAGATATAAAATTTGCTGTATTATACACCCAAAGTTTTATTAGTAGGACTCAAAGTTCCTATAATTTTGCTTTTTTTAAAAAAAAAAAGAAAAAGAAGTGAAGCTCTCAATTCAAATCTATGGACAATTTTTTTTTACAAAAATAAATATTAACCCTGTTTAGGAAATTTCAAATACAGAATTTCCTTTTTGCTAAGTAAAAATTAAATACATTTCTTATTATTTTAAGGCAAGCCTAATTCATAAAAAAAAATTGCTGTTCAATTGTATACAAATGCCCCCACCCCCCAAAAAAATCTGTTCGGAGAACTTTGAATCTATTAAGGTTGGATTGTTGCTAAAAAGGTTTGTTACATGTTTTTGGAAAGACAATTGTTATGCTAGAGGCCAAAGATTGCTTAATGAAACATATGCACCCTCAGCCTTTGAAATGGTTCTTCCATAGTGTCTTGGAAAGAATAGATAATATGCAAGGTCAAGGTTTAACACACTATTTAAAAATTGAGGTGCGTGACTTGTACATACATATGACTTATTGCTATTTTTGTTTCTTTTTATTCTGATGTATGTATAATCTTCTCTTTCTTTTGTAATAGTTATGGTAAAATAATAATAAAATAAATAATGTATTAATTATTAAATAAATAATAATTTTTTAAAAGAACAGGATATTATTAATGGGGGCTATGCATAGGCTCTTCTGAAGAGCAAATGCATGGAGTCACATAGCCAAAAAAGGAGGAAGAGAAAGGGGAGCTTTTGTTAAAAGTGTAGCCAATTTTCTCAAGGGTCCAGCACAGAGGTGAAATTCAGCAGGTTCTAGCAGGTTGTATAGAATTGGTAGTAAATTTTCTAAGCAGAGAACCGGTTGTTAGAAGAAATCTCCTTTTGTTTTTTTTTCCACTTTACAGGGTTAATCCTGTAAGGAAGGCAAGAAAAAACCATTCTGGTGTTGTTTCTAGCCTTTATTGCCCTGGTTACAGAAACTGCCCACCAAGTCACATGACCACCCAGCCATGCCCACCAAGCCACGCCCACAGAACCAATAGTAAAAACATTTGAATTCCACCACTGGTCCAGCAGTTGTTTTGCCTTACTGTCTCTAAATCTAGTTATGGATACAAAGGATGAAGATGTCTTAACTGGCAGCAAATGATCAGAAGGTTTTCGGTTTTGAGTTCCACCCAGACATTTCTGAAGCTTCTAGGTTTAGCAATAAAGCTTTAGAAGGTTAGTTGCATGTGGTGCTTTCACATGGAAACCTGGCCTGACCAAGATAACTTTCACTTATTTATCATTTGAGTTTGAGCAAAACTGCATGCCAGAGGCACCTGCTGTTTCTATATTTGATACAAGCAAAGACTCGGAACATTGAGCTCTTCCCATTGATTTTTCTCAGCTACTACACGTGTTGCTTCTCCCTGGGTAGGAAGAGCCTGCTGTTAACAATGCTTTGTTCAATGGAATAATTTGTCAATAATATATAGGAACACATCCTCAAAGTTAAAATCGTGTTTAAAATATTGCCACTCAGAAATAAGGAATAACAACAAACACTGAGAGTTAAAAGATAGCAGCAAACATACAAGGATAAAAAAACTTTTAAAGAAAGAATACAGAAGTACATAATTTGCTAAAAGATAATTTTGAGCAAGACGTGATTCAGATAAATACTAAGGACTTTAATGAAAAAAAAGACATAAGGGAATAAGAAATACATTCAGTTCCCTTAGATTTATTTAAAGATTGCATAACAAAAATAATATCAGTATTTCTTTTTATTTGCAACAAAATCCAAAAGCCCTCTTCCAGAAGAAATACTACACGTGTAGTTTACATTAACTAGACATGCTGGGACAAATAGCTAATTTCACAGGTATATTGTGCAAGCTCAGATATCAATGAAGCAATAAAAAAAAAACAGCTGGACCTCTCCCTGTTAAGAGTTTTTCTTAACAACTTTTTCTTAAAAAAAAAACCTGTATCTTCCCACCTTGAAAAATGTACAGTGTGCAGAAAGCAGAATAACAGAATTGGAAGAGATCCAACCCCCTGCTCAAGCAAGAAATTCTATACCATTTTGGACAGTTGTCCAATCTCTTCTTAAAAATCTCCAATGTTGCAGCACCCACAACTTCTGGAGGCAAGAAAATCATGTTTGCAGTAAGAAAATGTAGGAAAAGCCTTGTTGCTGGTTTTCTCTTAAGTTTAAAAGGCATCTATTCAATTGAAGCCAGATTTTTTTCTTTTTTGGGCTAGTAGATAAACAGCTAGAAAAAAAGTCCATGGAAGATTATGGCAATATATAATTACTGTATTGAGATTATTCTAAGGCAGGTGTCCAACTTTGGCAACTTTAAGAGTTGTGGACTTCAACTGCAAAAATTGGCTGGGTGAAGAATTCTGAAAGTTGTAGTCGACAAATCTTTATTAAAATTGCCAAGGTTGGACTCTCCTGTTCCATGGCATCTCTTTCCAGAGATGGGAAAATTGAACATTACCCACTATGGGGCAATGGTTGATGAAACTGACAGATCTTGCTAAGGCAGATAAAATTCCTTTGATTAGAGAAAAAAACATTTATTTTGCTTTTTTTTTTGAGAGTAAGAATTTAAAAAAACCCATGTGATTATAAACAGATTGTAGAAAGAAGAATATCATGCAATAACAAGAAAAAAGTGTTACAAATAATTGACCTTATAACTGCTGTGAAAAATATGGGAAGCCACTTCTTTATATCACTTTTCTTTATTTTCTATTTTGTTTCTTTTTTTTTTACAATTTTTGCTTTCATATTTGCTTTCTTTCCCTCCCTCCTTATTTTATACTGGTTCATATTGGGGGGGTTTTAAGTACAAATTATATTCAGTTTAAAGGGCACCATATGCTCTCTGAAAAAAACATTCAGAAATATATTGCAAATACATAACTGGACAAATCAGCATTCTTTTCCATAAACATTTTTCATATTGTTATAATTGTTTTTAGCACAAGCTAAAAGTGTTTATTTAGATTTATTTAAGTTATAGATTCCTTGGAAGCTCTTTATCTATGAACTAAATAAAGTTCTAAGTTACAGTTAGGGATTGACAAATCTGTCAATAGGATTAGTTTCTCTCAGCATTATATTAATTCTATCCATTTTACAGTAGTTGACAATTTTATTTTGTAGAAATCAGCACAAATATTTCTATACATGCACATCTGCTTTTCCTTGTAATACACACATTTTAGTAAGTACATTTTCTAGTATGACACATTTTGAGCATATTTCTTCTAGCATTAATACATTTTACACTTATTTATAAATGTTTATGCCCATGACGGATTGACAACTTACTATATCCAAATTGTCAAAAGTATGGATTCTGATGTAGATATATATTTTGGTTAATGAAATTAATTGTTCTGCTGATCTTTCTGACAGTCTTAAGAGCATATACTTGATAGTAAATCCCATTGTATACAGTAGCAATTACTTCTGAGTAAACATCTTTAAGATTTGCGTAGGCTTTGGTCTTAATAATTAAGATGTTGGTTGATTATGTGCCAACCAATCAATGACAAATCTTACCAAATCATAAATATATTAAAATCAGTAGAATCAGGATCTGAATAAATACAGTTTAAATTTACACATATTAAAACTTCTAAGGAAGTATAACATTCATGCAAGCGTGATCCCTAAATATCAAAATAAGCAGACTTTTCTAAAGGCTTCGGATTTCTGGTTCATACTCAAACTCAGATAAATACAGACTGTGGCTAAGAAGGTTTGGCAAGTCTAGAAGTTTTTATGTAGGTCTAGACATGTTCGGGTCTTTTCCCATGTAAGATTGAGAGTATCTTGGTGACATTTTGGTGAGGTCCCACTCAGCATCCTCAAGCTGGTGTTTTTGGCTTCGTGCTAGTGCAAGCAAAGTGTGATCAGAGTTGCCGTCTCTCTATAAATACTGGTGGGGGGTTGGTGTGCTGGGCTGATTGGCTGCATTGTTATTTCTTGATTGGTTGATGAAGTTGATGTTGGTATAATGGGCTGTGTGATGGCCTTGTGAGTTTTGTTGTTGGGTCTTGTGTTGTAATCTTCTGGGTCATTTGTTGTGTTGTGATATCTTTTCCATTAGGCTCCTGTGTTGTAACAGCTTGGATAATGGGTTGTGTGATGACAGCTACATCACCAGTTGTCACACACCCTGACCCCAAAACCAAACAAACTGACACATGCCAAGAACACAGACCCAGACCTCAAACTCAAAGCCAAACCAAAACCCAGAATGCTACATCACAGCCACCCGCTCAGGATATCACATCACAAAACTCAATATACCTGTGATGGCCTTTCGAGTTTTTTTGTTGTGGTGTCCTTGGTCCTGCACTGTAATCTTCTGGGTCGTTATTGTAATCTTCTGGGTCATTTGTGTCTTGATCTCTTTTCCATTAGCCTCCTGTATTGTAATAGCTTGGGTAATGGGTTGTGTAATGACCTTGTGAGTTTTATTGCTGTGGTGTCTTTGGTCTTGTGCTGTGATTTTCTGGGTCGTCTGCTGTGTAATATTCAGTTATAATTGAGAGATGATGTGATAACTCCTGTGTAATCTGCACACCCACTACTTGGTCCTGGATGATTGGTCAATCAGCTAATCACCAGGATGCTGGGTATCATCTACTATTTTTGCTACCATTAGCCAAAAGTCAAAGTGATTTTGCTCCTGGTTTCAAGGAAAAGGAAAGCCTAACATCCAAATGATTCTGGCCTTCAATGAAAAATACACAAGTGCTTTTTTCATAACAGGTCTCAATAAAAGGTATCTGACCTTAGAAGTTAAGTAGGTTCAAGACTGGTTAATATTTGAATAGGACACCATAGGAAATCTTAGAATGTAGCCCAGACTGTGAAATCAATAAAGTATGAAAAAGCTTTTATAATAACTTTATAATAAGGTGGCCTAGGAAGTAATGTGATCTGATAGATCAGCAACAATCCTACTCAAAGCTTGTTCATAAATGGCTATTTACAAATTATCTATAACAGGAAATTGAAGGAACGTTATTTTCAATAACTGAGATAATTGCTAAACCTTTCAAAGGCTGAAATTATGCTTCAAAATGACTTTCATAGATTTATACTGTTTTACCTATCTATAATTATTCCCAATTATATTCTAGGACAAAAATTATAAATGGCACCAATTTTCATCCACCGGGAAGATTTCTCCTTGCTGCCATTGTATCCAGAACATCCTTTGTCTATCTGTGATTGCCTCATTTTGCTTTCTAATTGTGTCTCACCTACTTTGTATCACACGCTGTTAACAATTCTTAGATTGAGTTAAAATTACTTTGTGTAAAATAAAGAAGATAATGTGAAGACAGGGTTATCTGTGGTTAGTCTATGACAGAAGTGAATGGCTAGACTATTACTCAGAAAAGAAATACGTACGACATACAAGCACAATTGAGTCCAGAATTTATGCTGCTAAATGAGAATTTTGTTAAGTGAGTTTTGCCCCATTTTACAACTTTTCTTACCACATTTGTTAAGTGAATCACTGCAAATTAGTAGCAAGTTTGTTAAGTGAACCTGGCTTCCTCATTGACTTTGCTTGTCAGAAGGTCGCAAAGAATGATCATATGACCCTGAGACACAGCAAAAGTGATAAATATGAACTGGTGGTCAAACTGCCTAATATGAATCACATGGCCTCAGGGATGCTGCAACTGTCATGAGTGTGAAAATATGGTCAATTTTTTTTAGTGCTATTGTAACTTTGAATGGTCACTAAACAAACTGTTGTAAGTAGAGGACTACCTGTATTAGAAAAATATCTGAAGTCAGCTTTATTTTATCTTCAGTTTTCCAATGGGTTAGGGTTAGGGTTAGGGTTAAGGTTAGGG
>JAEANM010001776.1:0-26482 GCA_017656035.1 Myanophis thanlyinensis
AGAATCTCCCCCCCCCCCCCCCACGGCCAGCGATAGCTCAAGCTGGCTGTATCTGGGTGCAGGAAACCACAGCCACTTGGTCTTGGCTGAATTATGGCAGAAGTACTGAGAAGAAAAGGGAAATCCTGATCCTGCTCACTTGTTGTTTTAAATTCAACTACAGCATCACTATTTCAGTTTAAACACTCTAATTTTATAGATATTTTATAACACCTAGTACACATTATAATAGTATAATCTATACATGTTTCTTTGCTTCTGAGCGGGCCTACTTTCAGGAAAGTGTGTATTTTATATCAAAATCTTGAAGAATGACAGAAATGTCAGATGATAAAAAGTTGAATAAAAGTTTAATCTGAAGTAATTCTGCAGTATCTTCAAAAATTACTATCTATGTTTATATTCACTATTTAATAGTAAGTTTCTTAGTACAAAGCTAAAACCTTTTTTAGTGTAGAAGAAGCTACAAAAAGGTAAGCAATTTCATTATGAGATCATTTGTTTTGATGACCTTTATCTTCTGCTGAATATATTTATCTTCCTGTCCCAAATAGGATATTTATGTTGCTAGAATAGATGTTTTTGTTTCTCCTGTTACCTTTTATGAATCATTTAGTTTGTATGCATCCTTGAAAAATGTTGAAATATATAAAAAAAAAACTTCCATGTTTATATCTATAGAGTTTCTACCAAGAAAATGGAGCACATTACATAGTATAGGAATAATGCTTCTGGTATTTTCTTTATTCAAAGAAAAAAAACATAATGTTTAAAATTTCAAAATAATACTACTCAAAGGCATCACATCATGTTTGAATTGCTCAATAATTATGAAATCTTCAAAGTGACTTATTTGAAAATCAATGCATACAAGGAAAACATTTATATTTAAGCCTTAATTAAGGATGATCTGTTCATAGTTGGAGGCAAGACTTAATGCTTTTTAGTATCCAGAAACTTCTATGAATGGAAAGATAAAGTAAATTGAGTAAGCTCAGAATTTTTCTAAGGGAATTGGAATAAGTCTGTGAGATTGATGTTCAAGTCTATCTTCAGCCATGGAATTTGACTGGATGACTTTACCAGTCACTATCATTCAGCCCAACCTACTTTACAGAATTGTTATTCAAATAAAATTGGGGGGGGGGGGGAAAGTACCATGTATGCTGCATTGCATTCTTGGAAAAAAAAAGAAGATATAAAATTAAGAAAAGAAGTGAGATTTAGAACTAGCAGGTTTTATTGGTATTTTTCACTTCAAAATTTTACTTACTTTCAAGCCATGTTAGTAGAGGTGATTCTGGAAATTGCAAAAGGGGAATCTGAGAGTTGCAAATCATACCTGTACTACAAGTCATAGTGGCTTTCACTTTGACCAATAAAATGGTTTGCAATGGTTTGCTGTGTCGAGTTGATATAGGTAGACATCACTTAACAATTGCCCTCTTTAGCAACTATTCAGAGGTATGACAGCACTTAAAAAATAACTGTATGACCAGTCCTTGCATTTATGACTGATGCACTATCTCTGTAGTCACGCATGATCAAAATTCAGGTGTTTTACAACCAGCAGGTATTTACAATGATCATATTGTTTTGTGCTCATGTGATTACATTTGCACACTTTACAGCTGGCTTTCAACAAGCAGAATCAATTGAAACCCTGTTAAAGTAAAATTGCAGTTAACAGAAAAACAGTTGGAAGGGACCTTGGAGGTCTTCTACTCTAACCCCCTGCTCAAGCAGGAAACCCTGTAATATATCAGACAAATGATTCTCAAATCTCCTCTTAAAAACCTGCTATCATGTGTTGTCTTGCTTAATGATTGTGAGAGATTCTCTGAACGATTATGGTAGAAGTTAGGTTGGAAAATCCCTCGCAGTCACTTCATATCTCACTTAATAACCACATGCCTTAGTGATGAATGGTCCTGGTTGTGATTGTTAAATGAAAATTACCTATATAGCAACTTTGAATATGGTACAGCACCCACTTTTTTACTTTTCGAAGGTTCAGATCTAGTCATATCACATAGTTGACTTATTGCAATCAATAGGCAGCAGTGAGGATCATTGATTTTATCCCAGCACATATACAAGACTTTAGGCTCTGGAGTACAATCATAATCACCTCCTGATCTTCTTCAGGTGATATGTCACCTGAAATAATATAAATTTTAGCCAATATTTTGAGCTTGGGTGGTGGTGGTGAAGGGTGAGATATGGGAAGAAGAGAAACGATGTGCAGCCATTATCTTAAAATCACTCTAAATAGAACAAAATTGTGCCACAAAATTTTGGCAATTTTTTTTCTCTGAACTTCAGTTCGGAGCGTAGAGTAGGCTGCATGTGTTGTATGATCCATTGATTGTACTCTAATTAAAATGCTGGCTAAATTAAAGTTTTCATCTGCTTCCTTGTCTTTAATTTTATGCTGGTTAGAAAATATTTTCTTAAACTTTAACATTTAATTTGTTTTTTTTCCCCTTTCAACCCTAGGAAACGGGCAACGCTTCTCCAGACCAAAGGCAGTTTTGGCTATTTGTCACTGATTTCTCATTGCAAAGAGAGAGTGAGATCAATTCTGGAACCCCCAAAACACTAACAGTCTCAGTTGCTTCGTCCTGTGTGATTGACGTGGAAGTAATGGAAGCGTTCAAGAGCTCGTCCCCTTGTATTGTTTTCTTCAAGGATGCTATGTGTGGAAATGGTAAGGATTAGTACAATTTAATAAAAAATATAAATAAATACAAACTAATAGAAATTAAAAGAATGAATACAAACATATTGCAATGCATATAAATATACAGACTAGCTTTTAAATGTATAATTAAATCTTGAGGACTTAGAAAATAGAAAAGAGTCTCTGCATAAACTGTAAGCAAATAGAAAGCTGAAATCCAAGATTATAAATTTATACACCACCCAGTTGCTTTGGATTATAAAATAGGCAAATGAATGAATGAATAAACAAACTAGTCTCACATCATTTTTCCAACTTCTAAGAATAATTTGTTGATTAGAGATAGATCTAGCAAACTGGGGGCTATTAAACTCAAATAATGAGGCAATCTGAATTGGATATCATATGTGTAATATGAGAATATAATATATCCCCTTATCCCTTTTATACTTCCAATAACCAGTCATTCTTAAACATTCTCTGAGTGGCCAATAACCAAAAATAATAATATATTGTTGATTTCTTAAGCTCTTATATTTAATGTTCTTTAAAATCTTATACATTGAGTTATTAAAACAGGATACATGAATAAAATCCATACCAATTTAGTGTTCATTTTCACTTCCCCACCAAGAAGATGTGGATAATATCTTCCAAAAGCAAATCACAGAGCTTTCAAAGAACATGGAGCAATAGTGATAGGAAACTTCATTACCCTTATATCTGCTGGGAAACAAATTCTGCCAAGCATGGTACTTGCAGGAAATTCCTGG
Source organism: Myanophis thanlyinensis (assembly GCA_017656035.1). Lineage (NCBI taxonomy): Eukaryota > Metazoa > Chordata > Lepidosauria > Squamata > Homalopsidae > Myanophis > Myanophis thanlyinensis. The sequence goes on from JAEANM010001776.1 coordinate 3,457, forward strand.
CTCATCTTAACTGACAACTTTCTCACTTTGATATATCCTAACTTTTTCCTTCAAAGGATATAACACAAGAAGATAAGGCATATTTGACCAAATATCAACAAATACAGAATGCTTTATTGATGAAATTGAAACCTGAGAACACTGGGAGAAAGTGAGCTCCACATTTTTTATTTGAAGGGAAACAAAACATGATATTGAGATAGAATCTCAAATACTAAAAGTTGGAATGCCCTGAGGTTAATGAAGAGGATGCTAAGAACAGTTAAAATGTTTATATATCTTTATATATATATATCAGTTTATATATCTTCAAAATAAAAACAAAAAAATTAATTACTTTACACATTCCTCATGTACTACAATAAAATGTGTATAACAAGTAACAAAAAAAAGAGCCTGTGGACTCAATTTTGGATCATTTTTTTAAATAAAAAGTTTATCCCATAGCAGTAAATTATGCAGAGCAGAATTAAGGACACAATTCTAATTTGGGATTGATGAAAGCACGATTAGAAAATATTATTTTGCTCCTAATGAATTTACATCTCCAGGGTTGGGTGATTTGCATAACAGTTTCACCAAGTTTTTATATATTATTTTTGCAAAATCCTGGACAATGTATAAAATACAAGATACTTATAGGAGAGAAAATGTTGCTATGTTCAAAAGGGTAAGTGGAGGAGGTTCCAAAAAACTATAGACCAGTCAGTCTTGAGATTATAGAGCAGATGGTAAACAAGTGGATCTGTAAGCACCTTGAAATGAATGTAGTAATTACCAAGTAACAGCATTATTTAAAAAAAAATATTTTCTATTGGGAAACTTTCTTAATAGATACTGGGATTAATATGGGCATAATACATCTTGATTTCAGTAAAGCATTTGATAAAATACTCTAACATATGACCATCTCAGAGATCATAAGAACTCCACAGTAATATTTTAACTTTATTTTATGTCCGGTAGTATGCCAATTGTGGGTATTATGCTTAAAGAGCATTCAGAGAAACTGAAATGGCTAGAAAGAAGGGTAATGAAGATAATCAAAGAACTAGAAACTATGTTTTCTGAAGACAGTGAAGAAACTGGGAATGTTTAACCTTGAAAAGAGAAGACTGAGAGAAACTAAAATAGTATACTTCAAGTACTTGAAAGAATGTCAGACAAGATGATTTTGACTTGAATTCAGAGTTACAGGCAGGCAGATTCCAGCTGAATAAGAGGGAGGGGGAAATCCTAACAGTAAGAAATGTTTGATAAGGGAACCAATTATATAGGTGTACTTCACTTAATGTTTTCAAACAGGTTTAGAACACAGTATCATCAGGCTACTTTCAAAATGTTGCCACGAAAACTGCAAGGACTTGTCACTAGGAGTCAAGACTGATTTGAAATTGTAAAATAAATGCATCTATATATCTTCTAAATGCTGAAAAATTGGAAGTTGAATGCAGTTTCTGAGGAAGTGTGTTATTTGGCCTGAAAACAATAATAACCTGTTTCAGATATTTGAAAGATGGGCCTCTAACACATATTAATAATTGGACCATTTTATCAGAAATGATAGTCACTTAGGCATTGAGATATTACATTACATTATGTTATATTATTAAATATATTGCCAATTTATTGTGTCCAGTCAATAATTGTCAGCAAGTGCATTCAGTGCAAGCATGATATGATCCCTGCTTATCTTTACCAGTAGCAAGTTTCAAATACATATTAAAGATAATTCTATGAAGAATCTGTTGTAACTGTTTGGATAGGATGTAAATAAGGTGTGAATAAGCACTGTTAAATCTGACAAATCTCAAAAGTTCATAATAGTATTCTAAATTTAATTGTGCAAATGTTTTCTTTGCAAACTAAGAGGTCAAACAGTTGCCAAGATTTTGTCCCTGTGACATGCTGCAACATTGGAGTCCAAGTTGAGACGAATCTGATCAATTTTGTTCATAAAGGAGGATGCATATTTTTTATAGCAAGTCATTAGATGTTCCTTTCATCTTTGTTCTTGATAAAGACACTGCAGCTAGATACAGTAAAGGCATAAAAGAAAGTTTCTATGCTGCCTTTTCCTGCATGCAGCAGAATAGGAATCCAAATAGCACTTCAGATGGGCCCTATTCAGATTGATTTGTCCTGACTTTGTTCTCCAGCTAATGTCCCATCCAGTTCATCACTTTCAGCTCCCTAGAAAAGTAAGGGCTGATAGTTTCTACAATAGTGGCAAGGGGGGGGGAGGGGGAGGGAGGGAGGGAGGGAGAGGGAAAGAGAGATAGTATTGTATCCTATTGATCATCCAGGGTATTGATGGTATTGTTGACACAGTATTGTTGAGGTAGAAAATTTCCTAAGTGAATTGAGGAAACTCCAGTTTCATAAGGTTTCTGGATCAGGCCATTTTTACTCTTGCCAAGTGCTCATGTCACATGCCAGGTCTGTACTTTCATTCATAATTAAATGCTGGGTAATATGTTTAACCAGCAACTAACCTAGTAATCAACAGCAGGATTTATGATTATCTCAACAATCTCAAGAGATTACTCAACAATCTCTTACTTTGAAATTTTTGGTTGGGCAGCAAACTGAAAAAGGTATGAGAAAGCAATCAATCTGCCCTTTCTTTGTAATGGTCAAGCTGCCCTCTCCTGCAGGATCACCCCTGATAGTTACTTTTTTCATAGTTTTCATTACCATCCAGATTGTTCTCCAGATCTCTCCTAATACAAACATAAACATTCCACAATAAAAGAGAGTTTCTTCAGCCTCTAGACTCATTCTTTAGCCCCAAATTAAAAAGACACTGGAACATTACAATATATTAAGAATAGAGAGCCAAATCTTATATTCTGTGATTTTTGCTGTGTTTGTTAAAGGATTTTTAGCATGCCCACACTTTCTTTACAAGTGGAAAAGCTTTGAAGCAGCTTATTTACTAAATCAGATGACTTTCCTATGTCTAGGCCATCCCTACCAACAGAAAATAGAGATGATGACTCGAAAGGAAGAAGGGACTAAATAAGAAATCATAGAGGCAATATTTTAGAATTACAGAGTTTTATAATGACAATGGAATGGAAACCTGTATTATTAACAAAGCTGAAGAATAATCCTCCTCTTCATGCTTTCCACTGCTTAATCTTTATTGGTTTGATAGCATATCAGCGTACTTCAAGTTGTTGCTGAGAACACTTGATATACAATAATTAATTTAATGTGCACTGGTAAAACCAGTTCGTTGTGCGTTACATATCCAGTTCAGTGGTATCAAATGGGAAGGAAATGTAGGGAATTATGCACCAGAATAAGTTTTATTGTCTATATTATAGCTGCTTATCTCACTTCTGGAATATGTTCATTATTAACACTACTCCATCCTACTGTATAATCTAAGTTGTTTCTCTAAATATAATGGCCCAAGCCTAACTTTTATTTTAAATAATAAATCATGCTTGTAGGTATTTAAGTGAAGAGGTACTGGTGAAGACATCAGGCTAAAAACCAGGGGGATGCAAATTTTAGTCCCACCTTTGGCACAAAGCCAACTGGATGACCTTGAGCTCCTCATTTTCTCTCAGCCCTAGGAAAAAGGCAGTGGCAAAACACTTCTGAAAAACCTTCCCAAGTAAATCACAGAGACTTGTTCAGGCAATCTCCAAGCATTGGACACCATTGAATGGAGGGGGAGGGAAGTATCTAGATAGAATTTCCACCATAGTACTAGTATCAATGCTAGTACTATAGCTAACAATACTTGAGAAGAATAAAATTAAATTCTAATCATGTTCAGCATAAGCTAATCAGTACGTATTTGGTCATTGTTGGCTATCAGATTTAAACCTCTGGTCTATTTGCATAAACCTCTTACCATGCTTCCAGAACTGAATCATCCAGGTGACACTCCTCTGGGCAAAGATTTGACTGCATTGTTTTGGGGAGCAAAGTGCAACATGTGAATAACTGTGGAATAACTCTCAACCCACCATTAAAAGATAAAGAAAATTCAGTGTCCTTTCTAAATAAAACCAGGTTAGTGGATGCTGGCAGACTATTAACAAGAATAGAGTACTCATTTGAATAAATCAGAGTAAAACAAGCTTACTAAAATGTTTGCAGGAATTTGTCTTTATTGGCTTAGATAATTAACATGGCCACTTTTTTCTCTGTTACTGTAACTTATCAAAATGTCTTTGTTGGCAGGTAAGATTATTTGTATTGAACGTACCGTTCTCTTGCTACAAAAGCCCCTTTTGTGTAGGGCTGCTGGTGCTGACATCACTGAACTGACTGGTCCTGTCAAATTAGATTATCTGGATTCTACTACTCAAATCAATTCTATTTGTACTGTAAGAGGTTTGTAACTATATTTTTTGTTATTTGAAATCTTAATACTAACTATTCTTTTGCCTGTTTTCCAAGAGTGTATGACAAATTATATTCCTTGTCTCTTTTTTCTTTAATTAATAATTTTCATAATACTTGTAAATAAATATTTTCATAATATCATAACGGTGCAGTAGCAGATTATTAAAATGATAGTATACCTTTTGTAATAGTTGTTCTTTTGGCATTTTATGGGTGCCATTATATTTGGATAGTGACCTCACAAATGATCCTTGACTGCAGAATCTGGGGCTTAGGTCAATCCATATATATAATGGGATGGTTGTAAGCATAAATTGGGAGATGCCTATATGTACTGCCTTGAGAACCTGGGAAGTAAATTAGGGTATATGCCCTGCTTTGGCTTATTTCTTACTTTATCTGGTCTTTTGACATGATTGAAGGTTTTTGTTTAACTCATTGTAACTGTATATAGAAATAATATATATACACATTATTTTTCTTACAATCCTGAATTAATTAAATTACATACTCCTGCACTATGTCTAGTACAGGTAGTCCTCGACTTACAACTCTTCATGTAGTGATGGTCCATCTAGTGAAGTTACAACAGCACTGAAAAAGTGACTTATGACTGTTTTTCACACTTACAATGATTGCAGCATCTCCATGGTGACATGATCAAAATTCAGATGTTCGGCAACTGACTCATATTTATGATGGTTGCAGTATCCTGGTCATTTGCTCACCTTTTGCTAAATTCTGACAAGCAAAGTCAATGGGGAAGCGAGATTCACTTAACAACTGTGTTACTGACTTAACAACTGCAGAGATTCATTTAACAACTGTGACAAGAAACTTTCTAAAGTGGGGCAAAATTCATTTAACAAATGTCTTAGCAACAGAATTTTGTGGTCGTAAGTCAAGGACTACCTGTATACAAGATTATTGCCAGTCCTGATTTTCCTAATAATTTCATTTATCAAAAGACAAGCCTGGTACTCAACCCCTCAGGGCTTTCTGGGCAATTTGCCTTTGACACTGTAGTATTTACAATTGTAATCCATTTATTTGCAGGTGTTTTAAGATTACTCATTTATATGTTTTGCTTGCAAACATTAATGTTTATTGCTTGGCTCAGCAAACTGCTATTGTTCTAAATCTTTTTACTAGCCTTCCCATAAAAAACCCATCTCACTTGATTTATAACACTAAACAACAATGCTTACTAGTGACCCAAATATCTGACTGACCTTCAGTTCTTTAATGTTTCTAGTCACGTATATGGCTTGGGAAACATACTTGAATCTCAGTTACCTGGATATAAATAAAGAATACTTTCTGATGTTAAACCAGTGTAAATGCTTTTTTAAAAACTCTGTCATGTCTGTTTTTCTTCTTCACTTTAGTTCGTTTCAGATTAAAGTAATAGCTATCTTTAGGATAGTATATCAGAATTTCATAAAATGAGACATGAAAATCCTTTTGTTTAAATGACTTCTCCAAAGGATGGGACAAATACAGTAGCAATAGAACTTAGACTTATATACCACTTCATAGTGCTTTACAGCCATCTCTCTAAGCAGTTTACAGAGCCAGCATATTAAACCCCCACCCCCAACAATCTGGGTCTTCATTTTACTGACCTTGGAAGGATGGAAGGTATATAAATTAAATTAATAAATAATAAATAAATGGAAGTCTGAGTCAGCCTTGAGCCAGTGAAAATTGAATTGCTGGCAGAAATAGCCTGCAACACTGTATTCTAACCACTGCACCACCATGGTTTATCAATTTATGGAATAAATTTAGGAAATCATCTGTTAACTATAATTCCCTATATCAGAAAACTGTTTAATAGCTCTTGACAAGAATATTTAATCACCATTTAAATTTGACTTCATGCCCTGGTGTTGTTAATCAGAATTTTCTGGTTCAAAGGAGGTCTGGTTTCTTGAATTTTACCATGAAGACAGAAACTAAGGGAGGCAAAAATATTAATTTTTAGCTTATTAAATTGGCTATATTATCACTCAAATTTTATGTTTGAAAACATTTCCTTCGATTGATATGGAAAAATAAAAATTAGAAAAATAATAAAACATAGGTTACAGCTTTTTTAATACTTAGGAGAACAACTAGGATTGGATTGCAATTAATTTTGAAATCAGTGGAAATCTAAATATTGCTAATTACACTTATAAATAGGAGAAGAAAGGATATACCATTTTATATCAAACAGACATGATTGCCAAAGGCGTTCAAAGTCAAAGTATACTAAATTTTGCAAATTATTTTACCTTTTTTTCAGGTACTGTAGTTGGCATTAATGAGAGAACTGCTTTCTCTTGGCCTATATGTAACAGATGTGGCAATGAAAAAATAGATCAGCATCCACAAGACAAGTAAGAACATGTTGGATTAACTGGCATATTGATGATCCTGTAGGTATTCACATATAAAGTCTTCAGTTGTTGAGGTCATCACCAAAAGGTATAGAGAAATGGAATAGTTATGGAATAAAAAGCCTTCAGTGTTATCTTGGGCAATTTGTATCCTGTGCCTCTGTCTAATTTTGGTCCAGATTTTATAGCAATATTGTCTAATTTCATCCAGAGGTGGAAACTTATTATCAACAAAAAAATTTAAATGAGTTATTTCATACATCAAACAATCTCTGATTTCTTTCTTCTAATTTACTTTGACTTTATACCTGTAGTAGCATAACATATTAATACAGGAAGGGAAGAACTGTGATTCTCAAAAAGAACAAAACTTTGGGAATCATGTAAATTGGCAAAGATTCACATTCAAAATTTATAGCCCTGGATAGACCTATCATCCAGGAATTTAAATCCATGCAAGATAGTTGTCATCATCTTGTCTTAGTGATTTGAAAAAGAGGAGAAATTCATGCCATGTACTGTATACTCCCTTTCATTGGTCTTTTTTCTAAACTAAAGAGTACAAATTTTTCTAGTTTTTTTTTCTCATAAAAAATGTGTTGGAGCCTTTTGTTCATTTGGCTTGTCCTCTTCCAAATCTTTTCCAGTTCTACCTTTTTCCATATATGGCAACCAGAACTATGTGCAGTATTTGAGATGCATTATAAATTTATATATGAATGTTTTGTGGTCAGTCATATTTTAATGAACCTAGCAGGGAATTTGTCTTTTTCCCAGCTACCATAAACTGAGCTGATATCTTCATTAAATTACATATGACACAATATCTTTTTCCTAGTTGATTATATAGGCAGGTCATATCCCATTAGTATTTGTATAAAATGGAGAAGGGGTATGTGTTTCAGTATGTATCTGTTTACACTCGTTTAAATTGAACTGCAGTTTCTATTTGTTTAATCCTTTTTCCAGTTTAATTTAATTTATTTATTTTTTAAAGAGAACCAGTTTGATGTAGTGATTAGGGAGCTCTCCTAAGAAATCAGGAGACTGTGAGTGCTAGTTTTGCTCATCTATGAAAGCTGGCTGGATAATTGTGACCCAGTCAGTCTGTCTAGGTCCAACCTCCCTCACAGGATAGTTATTTTGGGAAAATAGGAGGAGGAAGGAGTACTATGTATGTTCCCCACTTTAACTTACTTATTAGAGTAATAAAAGTGGCATAAAAATCTTAAAAAAAAAAAGAAAATAATCCTTGAACCCTTCACAGTCATTTTAAACTGTTTGTTATCACCCACAAACTTGATCAGATCACTGCTTACTTATCCCTAAGTCAACATCATTTATCAACAAGGGTCGGAGGAGGAACCTAATTATCAGTTCTTGAGGGATGCCAATTCTTACTTCTTCAGTTGGGAAAATTGTGCCTTTATTTTTCAGCTCTTCCTTTTCTGCTTTGTTTAACCATTTAGCAATTCATAAAAATGGTCCTCTATCCCATTACATTTCATCAAGTTCCTTTGAGGAGGAGCCTTATATTGTTTACAGTTTCAAACAGACTGACAATGTCTGCAGGTCACCCCTATCCTCATGCCTGTTGACACTCTGAAGAACCTCTAGAAGATTGGTGGGGAAAAATATACTTTTTCCATTGCAAATAAACCCTACTTATTTTCTTTCAGCAAAGCTTGTTCCTCAATGCTCTTAATGTGGGATGAGAGCAATTGTACTGACCACTCATCAGTTTGATAAGAACTGATATTAAGCTGACTAGCCTATAATATTCTCATTTTGTCAGTTCTCTTTTTAAAAAAATAAAGTTACATACACTGTTGCTAATTCTTCTGGGGTCTAGCCCAATTTGAAGAATATTTTTCTTTGCAAATGTGAAGAAATGTCAAATTTGAATTGTTTTAATAATTCTTGGAGGATGCCATCTGGACCCAGGTGTCAAGATATCCTAGAATGCATCTTTTAATTAAATCTTACTTGTTCATTCTACAAACCAGCCTTGAAACAAGAGTATAAGATAACATCCAAAAAATAAGAGCTTCATAACTAGAGTTATTATTAAAATAACATGCAATTGTAGGTCCAATAAAAATGCAATTCATCTGTGAATTTAGTATTCAAATTTTGTCAGTGACTTTTTCAAGAAAAGTAATTGACTATGGCATAGTGCATCAATTATCCAATGATAAATTATTTATGAATTTTAAGTAATTTTTGATTGAGCAGCTAAGAGTAACTAATACATTAAGTACCCTTTTGTAAATGTAGAGTTACCATTTTCAAAAGTATTTAATATATTAGTAAAACTAATTTGATGTGTAATCTATGTTTTTAGTTATTAGTCCGACTTCTTCATATACTTTCTTCCTAGAATATTTTTATTTGTTACTTAATTTGTTTCTGTTATTCTGATCTCTCCCCAGAAAAGTAAAAAAATTATCTGGTATCGAAAAGTAAAAAATTATCTGGTATCGGTTCTTCATCTGGATATTGGCATCTGCGCTATTCTGAATTTGATGCTAGGCTTTTTTTCAGAGATAAATTTAAAAGTTGCTGTGCCATCTTTTTTGATGTTATGTGACAACTCCTCTCTCATACAGATTTAACTTGTTCCAAAAAGTTGCCTGATGACTGACTAGTAAATCTAAATCTCTTGCAAAAGCTTGACCAAATGTGGAGACCATTATGTTTTGTCTTTGTGGTTGATTTTCTGTGTGGAAGAAACAGTATTTCTCACAATACTATCTTGGCTGTCCTGGACTTTAGTCATCTACCTAACTGCTTAAATTTGTTCTAGAATGGTTTATTTAGTTTTTAATGTTAATGCTAATGTAGACTGTTGCTACTATGTTTACCCCAATATTATCCACATGTGCATGACAAGCCCAACTCATCTCGTTCACAATCAAAAGGCTTCTTCTTATTATCATAATAATTGGGCTCATTGTCTACAGAAAATTTATTATGCCTTCCTTAACTCTTGTTCTCCTTGACCATAAGGGAGCTGTCATTTTGGGAGTAAAACAAAGCTGTCATATCCCAGGAAGCTTCATCTACATACTTTCATGGCTAATATCTGCAGTGGTTTCAAGAAAACAGATTAGCTTCATGAGAGCCAGGAATGCAGGAATGAATCATGACTTGTGCTTAGCTGACTGGTACTTATACATTTAACTCTCTGTGGAGTAAACTAGAAAATACCTTCTCCCTTGACTTTCTATATTCTGTTAATAACTTGGAGTCTTTTTCTTTTAAAAACTGTTTAATCCTATGTTACACAATTAGAGTCTAGCCCTGTTTTCCTCATGTTATTTTTAAATTCATCTTGGTATTTAGCTTTGCAAGTGGAAGATCAGTATATATGCTTCATCCACCTTTAAATTTTGTCATAAAATTCTCCCATTTTTTTAACTTCTGAATGCCAAGTATTTCTCCTCTTTGGAAAGACTCCTGGCTGGGGCTTCCTATTGGCCAAGGAATGCTACAAAGCCAATAGCTAATCTCTTGATCAGTGACTTATCTGTAATCCCCTCCCCTCAGTCCATGTGCTCAGAGTGCAAGTAAATACATACCCAGCCAACAAGGAAAGAAAATCAGGCTCACTCAGTTAACAAAGACCCTTCCTTACAAACAGTTGATCAGCTCTTCAAATTCACTAGCTTCCTTACAAAACTGTTCTGTCCTGGTGATAAGCTCCTAATTGGAAGGGTTCTCATAAAATCATAAAGAGTGCAAAGAAAATAAATATAATGTATATTATCTCCCCTCCAGCATTTATTTTTTATTAGTTATTCAGTAAAGTTGATTATGATTATAGTGATAGTAGTTGTAATAGCAATAGCACTTATATACCACTTTATAGTGCTTTACAGCTCTAAGTGTTTTATAGAGTCAGCATATTGTCCCCGCTGCACCACTGAGACTTATTCTTATTTCCTGGGCACTTACATAGAACATAGTACAAGTGTGTGAGTATTTGTGCCAATATCATGTGCTACAACTGATAAGAATAGTTCTAACTTCATGAAGTCGTGCAAAAAGGAGTGTTTTAAGGGAAAACAAAATGTCTACTTCATGAAACTATAATTTGTCGTCACTGAATGTCTTTTAAAAAATTTAAGTGACTTAGAGAATAGGTTTTGTGAATGGTTCTTGACAGTCACAGAAAAGAGATTCAGACTTGAAACTTACTGGGAACAAGATATCTCATAAATTTCTGGTTGCATTTTATTCTCCTTGGCATCACGGTGAAAGCAATGGAGGTAGATTCTAAGAGACCAGCTGCACTAGAGTCCTTTTGCCGTTCAACTGTTCCATTTCAGTTGGTCGGTACTAGAATTACTATGTAATTATGATTCTGTACTATTAAGCCAGGGCTGACTCTTAATAACCTCATTAGTTTTTTTCCAAGAAGTCTTCCCTCAACCTGGTCCTTCTGATTTTCCAGTAATAGCATCCACTATTGCTGTAATTGAGTCCATCCACCTTGTTGCTAGCCATCCAATTTTCTGTTCTATCTTCCCAGTATTATGGACTTCTATAAATGTTTACATAATGTACCTAAATATAATAATTTGAGCTGGATCATTTGTACCATGATGAAAAGTCTTGATTTGTTCTATGATCCATTTGTGTGTTTTCTTGGTTATCTGTGATATTGCCAGGACTTTTCTCCAACACTAGCATTCAAAGTATCAATATTCTTTCATCCCACTTCCTGACAGTACAACTTTTATTTACATAAGACTATCACAAGAAAAACTTACATATAGCTATATCATGGCATCAGAGTGTTTAATTCTAAGACTGGTTGATGCATTTATTGTCATTTTTTCACTATGCTCCTTGATTTTCATTTAAATTTTAAATTTTCAGCTACCAGCATAGTGTCATCAGAACAGTTCAGAATAATCCTACTGCTCATCTTCTTTCAATCCAGCTTCCCTCAATATATATTTAATATAAAGGTTGAACAAAATAAAGGAAGAGTATACAATATTTTGTTACTCCTTTCCTGAACAGGAATTAGTCTGTTTCACCACGTTCTATCCAGACTGTGGCTTCATGACCGTGTAAAAGTTTCTCATGAGGACAATAAGATATTCTGAGATTCCCATTTTTCTAAGCACATTCCATAATTTGACAAGTTTGACAGAACTGAAATATTTGTATAATATTTTAAATATTATAAACATTGTAAATATAAGCATTATTAACTTATTTTTGGTATGTTTGGCTTTTTCAATTATCCACCATGAATCAGCACTAATGTCTCGTTTCTCAGCCTTTCCATGTAAAGCTCTAATCAATATTAAGTAATTCTTAAAAGTTTACAGATTCTTCTTTGATTGCTTGCCAACTTTATGTAGATATTTTATCAATTCCTTTAGTCTTCCAATTTAATAATGATTGGAATGCTGATATAACTTCATCTTCTAGTACTAGAGGTTTTTGTAAGTAGGAAATATATCCTACTTCAATATATTAACATCTCTACTAAGTATCTTGGATGTTGACATTTCTTCCGAATTACAGTATAATCCTTCCATCTTTGCTCAATGTTCTTGGAATCAGTTACTACTGTCCGTGTCAAGCTTGTATTTTTTATTTTGTATTTGTATTTTTTAACAAGTTTGGAACTTCCATTTGGATTTGGAGATTAATTTTTAGAAGTCTTTCCTTTTTTTCCATGTTTCTTTCGATCTTCAGTATCTTTATAAGGTTGTAATACTACTTGTTTCTTGACAGCTCTCAGAAATTCATTTCAAGTTCCTCCCTATTTGGCCTTCTTGGCTTTAACATCTGTTCTTGTTGGCAAATTCAACTATCTCTTAAGACATCCAGTTTATTTTTTTCTGTTTCTTGGTCTGCCATCTTTTTTCACATTTATCCTTAACAACTTTTATTTTGTTCCACATTTCTATACTTCCCTATCAATGAGATTCAGGATTTAAAAATTCCTGATATTTTCCCTGAAAATCTTGGATATATGTTCAAGATCACACCATAGAAACTTTCTTCTTCTGCAATTAGCTTGATTTGATCTTGCATACAGTTATGAGCACATCATGTTCTATTTCAGTTAGCTCCTGGCTGTATCTTTGTTGTTATAACTTAGCGATTCCATCATCTTATACCAACAATATAGTCAATTTGATTTCTCTGTATTTCATCTAAGTTATGTCCATTATAGATAGATACTGTAGAAATCATTGAACTGAACGAAATTGTTAATTTATTCTGTTTTTGTTTCTTAGGCCATAAAATTCAATTATTTTTTTGTCAATATTTTCAACATTGGCATGCCAATCTCTAACCACAAACAACTTGCTTAAATGTTCTGTTAATTTCAAATTGAACTTGACCATAAACCTTACCAACCCCGTCTTCTTCCTCATGAGTGCTTAGAATGTAATGTGGATAACTACATATTAAAAAAAACTCTTCACAAAGTCTAATAAGAATTATTGAGAAATTGATTGCATTATATCCAAGTAATATCTTTGTTATAGCCTTGATGACAATGAAAGCAATGCTGTTCTTTCCTTGGTTTTGATGTCCTGAGTTACAATAAAAAATTACTGTATATCTTGTAAGAATATGATGTTTCAGTTTGGTTTTTTTCTGTTCCTCCTAACCCCTTTTTCCTTTACCTTTTTGTCTCTTAATTTGGAAATCAACAGTTTATTTCCAATGAAAGGCATATCAGTTCCTAAAGAAAGAAGAGTCTTGCAAGATTTTGGCACTTTCATTGAGGTCTTATAATAATTATGAGATTTTCACTTTTGCTAACTTTTAAAATTGCAGTTAAATTTTAATGCCAGGACACTATGGACACTGCTCATACTGTAGGCTTCTGCATAGCAATGGTTTATTATATTCATCATATAGAAATTTGGAAATTTTTTTAGGAATTTTTTTTACTAAAGAATAGGATAATCTTTTAAAAATAAGATAGCATAAACTTTCTAAATGTATAGTTGATTGTTAATAAGTATAAATTGGGATTAACAAAGAGTCGGTAGTATTGTGTATTTTACTGATTTCACATCTTTTAATTCTGCCAGGTGTATATTATATGCTCCTTTGCAAGCCAGGATTTTTTTTTTAAATCTCCTTGCAGTCTTTTGAAGTTTTCAGAAATGGTTAAAGTGATTGTCATTTTATCAAAACAACTGATAAGTTGTAAAAATCTTCACTGACATGTTTTTCCTAGTATTGACACTGGAACATAAAGTTGAGAATCTCGTGTTCTCTTCATTATCGTTTATCTCTTACAGGATTATTGCACATTAAATCAAAGAAGCTGGGAATATTTGAACAATATGTGTTCTAACTTAGAGTGCAAAGTGAAGAAGTCTATGAACGCACTTTGACATGGAAATTTGGGTATAGATATAAATGGTCTTTTTCTCATGTATTTCAGAGGGTTATTCTACTGCAGCCATTGCTGTGAAGTTGTAACGTCACCAGTTTTCAAGATGCATCTGGAAGTCTTTTTGAATTGCCAGTCCCAATCAAAATCCACAGTAAAAATCAAGGTATTACAAGAACAATATTGTTCAACTCCAGTATTTTATGATCAGCTCTGGGTGAAGAAAGATATCTATTTTTATATTTCCACCTATGTTTGATACCACAGTTATGTTTCCCAGAACAATAGAGACAAGGTGTAAAACAAGCAAGCAAATAGGCAAACAAATATTCTAGATAATCTGTGGTAGAATTAAATACAGATTACTATGTGTAAAGTCCAAGAATTTTTTTCTGTGAAATTATAGATAACAGCTAGCAGGTAATAAAATACCGTATTTTTCAGTGTATAAGACGCTCCAGAGTATAAGTTGCACCCAGCTTTTGGGGAGGAAAACTAGAAAAGAAATCTGCCTCTACCAATGAACAGCTGTTCCAGACTGTGGGGATCGCTGTGGCCTATCACTACCTCCACGCACCCCTTTTTGGGCCCGTTTTTCTGCTGTTTATCACCAGTTTTTCATCCTTTTTTCGGGCCAAAAAAAAGCTTAAAAACAGGCCAGCAGGTGGGTGGGGCTTTGACATAAGATGCACAGACATTTTCACCCACTTTTTTGGAGGAGAAAGTGCATTTTATACACCGAAATATACGGTACTTAAATCTTAGAGATACAAATTATGTACATTTTTGTTTTCATAATTATAATACTTTATGCTTTCCTGTTACAACAGCTATTACAGAAGTCTATTTCTTCACTTCTAGAATCAGCAACCATGGATGATGGGGTATGTGCATTTAAAATGGCAGCTTCATAACTCTAGTTCTTATGACACCTCTCCTAACTCAGTGCCTTCTAGAAGTATTAGTCCTTAACCTCCACTATTTTCAGCTAATGTTCATAAAGATGCAGATTCTGGATCAAGCTGTTCCATTTGTAATATTTTGACTATATTGGCATAGGAATAAAACTATATTAAGTGGGTGATCTCTTGGTCTAATGCTCTATTGAAATTCCTGGAATACTTTTGTAGAAAATTTGGCTTTTAGTTAAATGGTTCAGAGATATTTTTATTTGAATTTCTTTAATAAAATTATTTCTCATAACTGTTATCATTACATGGGTTTGGAGCAGTTAAAAAAGCAAATAAGGAAAAAAGCCCTTAAGAATTTTCTTTACTGAAGAGTGTTCAGCGGTATGCTGGCTAGGACAAAATGTACAAGATTATTTGTTTCAATGACTATGCTTTATCATTGCAGAGTTATGAAGTAACGAGTGTGCTGAGGAAAGAGGTGGGGTTTTTGAATTGTTATGTCCAATCTATAACCAGCCACCCATCTAGTTGTATTGGATTGGAAGAAATTGTTCTCTTGGATGCCTGAAAGAACTGAAGGATATATTGTCTGCTTCTGTCTATGATTTTTGTAACATATTCATAACTAACTTTTCTGTGCTGCTTTTAAAAAAACTGTTGTGCCTTTTAAAAAAATATTCACATTAGATATGTGTCAGGGAACAGTAACTATGAACAAATCTCAATTTAAATGCAATTATCATTTAGATGAGAGGAGTTAAATGCACATACTTAAATCTTTTCATGAAATTAATGGAATTCACATACACAGATGTCTGGTCCTCATATTTTTTTCTAGAAGTTGTTTCGTTTTTGTTCTGGGGGTTATATTTTGTAATGACTTCAGGGGTCGAAATAGTTTTTGACTTAAAGGTGAGTTTTTGAAAGTGTTTAAAATTAACTTCCAAATTGTTAATTTAGAGATAGAGATTTTCTTAATGACTCACATATATTATTCAAGATTTTATGTAGGATAAGTTTTCAGATACAGTATGTCTGACCTGACCTAGCATGTATTTTTTATCATTACAATTAAATATTATGAAAGAAGAGTATATGTGAACACAGGCATATTTGTACAGTAATATTATTTAAATAAGTAATTATTTAGATCTTGTATTTTCTAAACCTTCCTATAAAGTAGATTAACATATTGTAATTAAAATAGTTATACCTTCTACTTGTATATTTTGATTTGTGGATGAAATTATTTGATGCTGAAACACTGAAATCATTTAGTGTCGGATTCAAATTCCTGTAATTTCTTTTAGACAGAACTTGGCATGCATGGGATTTCCTGTTATTTGTATAAAATATTCCCATACTCAGCAGCTGGATCTGGATTTTTGTGTTTAGATGTAGTTGTGGAGGATTAAGGTAGGGGAGAGGGACATGTAGAGGGACCTGAGATCCTATATTGTATAGACTTTCTAATATATATGATCAAGCTGTTAATTTCTCAGAATAATGGCTCTGTTCACTCTAATTGTGTTTAGTGGGTGAGTAGGTGACAGTTAGCCAAGGGAGATAAATTTAGGTACTGTAGAGAACAAAATGTTTTCTGTTGAGGACACAGAATGGCAGAGAATGAAAAGTTTAAATCAATCATGGTACAGGTAGTCCTTGATTTAAAAGTAAGCTCGAAATTTCTGTTGTTAAGTGAGGCAGTTGAATTTTGTCCTGTTTTATGACCTTTCTTGGTACAGTTAAGTGGATCACTGCAGTTGTTAAGTGAAGGCCACAAAAAATGATCACAGGATTCTGGGATACTGCAGCTGTCACAAATACGAACCAATTGCCAAGTAGCTAAATTTTGATTATATGATCTTGCTGAAACAGTTTTAAGTGTGAAAAATGTGACAAGCCACTTTTCAGTGCTGTTATAACTTCAAATAGTCACTAAACAAATGGTTTTAAGTCGAAGATTACCTGAAGTGTGTACAGATAGTCCACAACTTACAACCATTCATTTAGTGACCTTTCAAAGTTACAATGGCATTGAAAAAAGTGACATAACCGGTTTTTATACTTACGAGTGTTGTAGCATCCACAGTCAATCAATCAAAATTCAGGCACTTGGCAACTGGCATGTATTTATAATAGTTGTGCTGTTCTGGGATCATGTTAGCCTCATTTTTTAACCTTCCCAGCTGGCTTCCAACAAGCAAAGTCAATGTGGATAGGTAGATTCACTTAATGACTGCATAATTCATTTAACAACTGCAATGCTTTGCTTAACTGTGACAAAAAGGTCATAAAGTGGAGCAAAACTCACTTAACTATCTTGCTTAGCAACAGAAATTTTGGCTTCAATTGTGGTCACAAGTCAAGGACTATCTGTATTTTGAACTATATAGATAGCTTTTGAAGCCATGACTGTTATGCCTTCTCTTTGTATCTTGCTGCAGAAGAAAATACATGTGATATAGCATATAAAGTTTTATGTAATCTTAAAAAGTATTTATAAAACTTTTAGTTAAGCGTATAAATCAGAGCAGTGGAATTATCTTCTAACGTAACCATTCCAAATCCCACCTGTCTCTCATGTACTTTTTTTTTTTAGAAATAGGCCAATGTGCTTTGCAAATAAGGCAAAATCTTTTTTTTCTGTGGAAAAAATCCTTAAATTAGACTAATTTTTGAAGCTTTGTTCTCAGCTGATCTTTTTCTACCAGTTGGAATATTTTCTAGTGCCAATTACTTACTCTATTTAGATTTTTTTCTCAGCTTGTTACTCACTCTCACGCCTAATCCCAATTTGTTATTGCATTGCAATTTCACAATACTGTGTATTATGGCGTTTGGCTCAAAATATTTTGTGCAAGCACTATGTCCCTTTTGGACATATCAGTAAATTTCCATTATTTGATGGTTTTTATGTATCTCTATATGAATAGAATTCTTACCTATGGAAATAAAGGTCGCTTAAAGGTCTGAACTTGTACCTTTCCAGGTAGTGTGGGACTCTCCTTTAGGTGGCTGGATCCTATATGAAGCTAATTGTCCAAGAGTGAATCATACATTTTCCATTAACTGTTTAATCACAGCACCTATGTATCTTCTGCTTGTATTTGCACTTTTAAAAGTATTCAGTAACTATGTAATTGACATTTAAATGTCCTTGAGAAAATACTAACCATGCCACTTTATCATTCATCTGGATGGTACATTTACCTTTTGCTACATTCCCTGGTACATGTCCACATCACAACAAATACAAAGTCAAATACATTTCAAGGGTTTTTTATTTTTAGAAATGCTGTAAAAATTTTATATAAAAGTTTGAGCATGCTCAGTCCACTTTATCCTCATACTGTTTATAATAAAAAGTGTTTGAAAAGTATGAAAAAAAATTATTTGTTTCTTACAAAGTACCATAGCTGCATCAACAAAGGGGGGGAGAGGAAAGGGAGAATGATCATTATAAAAATAATTTAGAAGGAAAGACGTTTAGCTTCTCTTTCGCTTTTAAAAAAAAAAAACTTTGGCAAGTTTTGTGGTTAAAGACCCAAGCTTAGCCCATTCAAAAAAAAAAAAAAAAAAAGCTAAAACACACGCACGCACACAGGTTGTTACCACCCCTCCCCCCCCCCCCCTCCGGCGTATTTCAGTCCGGCCTTCCAGGCTAGGTTTGCTTGAGGGAAGAGGCGAGGCAAGGAGCGCCCTCCCCCGCCCTCCGCGAACCTTTGGCACAGTCCCCGGGGCAGCCCGAGTCTTCTAGCCTGGCCCTCCCTCTCCCCCCCCCCCCAGCCCCCGCTGCATTGTGCGACTCGCGCTGAGGTATTCATGAAGTTCAAAGTCTCTCCCGTACGGGCGGCCGTGGCGCCGTTATCTGGAGCCGGTTACCGGCAGTCCGTGACCGAGGAGGGCTGCAGGAAAGACGCGTTGGGCAACTGCTTGAAGAAGTGTCGGAGGCTAGTTAAGTCCCGGCTGAGTTGCTCAATCTTCTTGTGCAGCCTGTCGTTCTCGGCGGACAGCTCGACCAGTTTCTGCTGCATGTCTTGGTTGCGGCGCTTCGCTTTGTCGCGGCTCTTGCGCACCGCAATGTTGTTGCGCTCCCGCCGCTGCCGGTACTCCGGACTGAACCTGTCCACGCCCTTTTTGCCCGCCCGCTCTTTGGACCCCGACGACGACGAAGCTGAAGAGCGGCTGCTGTAGCTGGACGGCGAAGCGCTGCCCGGGGGTTCGGGGGAGGTGGGCGGCGTAGGCTGACCGCTCAAGTTGACAATGGTTTGGGCGCAAGTAGCAATCTGGGAGGGCAGCAGCGAGCCCGATGCCTCCTCGCCCCACTCTGGCTCTTGCTTGACGGCGCCCCGAAGCGGGCCGGGGAAGACGCCGGCGTGCAGCAGGCTAGCCAAGGCGCTCCCTCCGGACACTGGCGGAGGCGCCTGTGGTGGCGGCGGCAGGTAATCCCCGTAGCCCCCGCTGCGCTCGCCGCCCTTATGGTTGCTGTTGAAGAGGTCGGCGAAGAGCTCGTCGTTGCACAGCTCCAAGTTCGGCACGGACGCCATGGAGTCAATATAGGAGCTGAAGTCGATGGCGCTCTCGTCCTCGTACATGGCCGGCGCGGCGGCACTCAGCTCCGCCAAGTCGCGGCTGCCGCTGCTGGGGGCTGAACACATCCCCCCGGACTCCTCGCTTGCCTGGGCGACGCTCACGCCGCTCGCCTTGCAGGAAGGACTCAGACCGCCGCTGCCTTCACCCGCCTTGGCGTCGTAGAAATTAGCGGGCTCCAGAGACCAGGTTCTGTAGCAGGAAAGCGAGTCCAAGGGGTCCAGGGTGGCGGCGCTCATGGCAAGCTCTCGGGTCGGCGAGGTAAGCGAGAATTCAGAGGAAGGTGAAAAGCTTAAGTGGCCGTCCGTGCGGCTGCTCGTTCCTTGCCCTGCGGCCTCCCCGGACGTTTCTCGCCCCCGAGGTCTCTCAGACTTTCGCGCCTTCGGACGGACGCGCTGTGCTCCCGATGCCTGAGAGGCCGAGAATCACACACGTGCGTTTGAAAAGGAAAACCTGGCGGTGAGGTACCGCCACGGCCCTTTATATCGACCTCGCTTCCCGGACCCCACCTCCTTGCCCTTTCTGACGGAGGGTGTGGCTGGAGAAGTCCCGGGGAGGTGGAGGCAGCGGGTCTGGCTCCGGGCGCCTCTTGGCCGCGCTACCAACGGGGCGGTTGGAGGAGAAGCAGCTGCTAGGATTGGCCCGGAAAACCCGGACCTCCCCTGCTGCTTTGCCACCTTTGATCGGGACCGGGAAGCCAACCTAGGAGCGGCCTTTAACCCCCCCCCCCCTCCTCCTCCTCCTCCTTTCGGGAGACTAACGTCCTTCGAGGGGGCAGGACAGCGGCTCGGCTCAGATGGCAGCCGCCTGCCTTGGCTCAAGCCGTGGGAGCGAAAGGGCAGCTCTCTGGCCCGTCGCTCTGGCTGGTTCCGGATTTAAAGGGGTTTCTGGGCTGAGACAGCGAAAGCAATCGGGAAAGAAACCTTGTTTTAAGAACAACCCGGCCCGCTCAGTATAATTTGGAGATAGACCCTTATTGACCGATATTCCTTGGGTTGGCAATACCCCACCCAACTCTCCCAGAGCAATGAGCCTTCCGTCCACCTAATAATCCGGGGTGGGTTAGGGTGTGTATGAGAAACGGAGCGGAAGCCGTGAAAAGCCCGATCCTTACTGTGGCTGCGCTGGGAGATGGGGGGATGGGTAGGTGGGTGGGCGGCAGAGCGGATCGCTTTCTGATGGTCGTACTGCCCGTTTGCTTTTGGATTCTAGACGGCTCACTTCTTGATCTCAGGGAGAGGATCCGACAGCCTTTCTGAAAAGGTGGGGAAAGAGGTTGAGTGCTAGTTTTCTGCACGCAGTTCCATTTTGGTCTTGCTAACGCCCTGCCTGCCTGTATGGTTTTCTAAGTTCTTTGAAATGACGGAGTTGTTGGTCTCTGCTCAGGAGGGCTACCTGAATCTACAGGCTCTTAACTCACAGTCAGCATGGAAATACACTAATCAGGACTACATATTTGATTGCTTTGGTGGAATCCATAAACCCACTGATACACATATGCAATTGTTCTAAAGCACAGCAAGCACAGAAGGAAACATGCAACTTGATGTTTGAGTGAATTCAAAAGTGTAACACTTGCCAAATTTTTAGTAAACTAGTTGTTTACCATTTTATCTGAAACTGCTAGCAAAATACCCAAGGACTGGTTTGACAGAACATATCCATGGGATTTTGTTTTGGCACCCCAATGTTTCCTCTACTACTTTTATTTATACTTGCCATATAAAATATCAGTTGATATATCTCCGTAGTATATTTTCATTTAAATATTGCCCTCTAGTGGCTAAATATTGCCCATACTGTTGTGATCCAGAATACTTTCTCCTGCTTGGATGAGTTTTGCAGACCATAGGAAATTTTGTTGCCATCTTGAGGCAATTTAAAAGATACAAAAAGGGTCTTCCTGCTTTTCTCAGTTCTAATCACTAGTTTCATTCTAATTTTTTGTTAATATCATTTCATTTGTGCCTATGAATCAATATTGAGTCCTGTCAACGATAGACAACTCTCATGCACAATAACTAAAATATGATTATTTTTCAGTTTATTTCTTCAGAAGGGAATATGAATTAAATGCATTTAAATAAAAAACAACAACCCATAATTCTACTGGTCCATTAGAAAAAGAATCAAAATTCCATAAGGCTGTGATGTGATATTTTTTATCAGAGTCAACCAAATTAGTGTGTGCAAAATCTCTGAAGAAATCAAATTAGTAAAGTTTTTAAGCAAAACAATAAAAGCACTATGTACCAAACTTCACAATTGTTTTGTTCAAGAAAATATTATTTTTCCCCCTTTTGTATTGTTACAACAAAAAGTATTAATGCAATTACTGTAATGTCAAGACATTCAGTACAGTGGTATAGCTAAGGAAGAAGCTGGCTAATGGCTAGTGGAACAGATAATAAGCTTCAATTGAGAGTACAAAAAATGCATTTACTGCTTTAAAACATTGATATGACAATTAGTTCCTGTCTGCCTAGAGAATCTGTCTGGTTCTTTCTGGACTACCTTAGTGGTTCCTTAACTGTGCAAGTAAAACCAACTTATAGTTTTAGTTAAGGGTAAGCATGATCTGTTATGTGAAAGCTAATGATGTTGAGGAGAGGATTCTGTGTAGCAGCATTGTCATCATCTTTATAATTCATATTCCCAGTTTTCCTTAGTAAAAAATACAACCATATAGACTTAACAAAGAAGCCTTTTAATTCTTATATACCTACCCATTCATAAGACTAGTTTAAATTTAAAAAAGAACTGCCATCTTTTACTATTTTCATAAAGTTAAAATATATAAATAACTATGCAGTTGCAGTGGTATGAGTAAGGCTGGAAAGTGAATCAACAAACAAACAATTCATTGGTCCCTTTCCAAAAGGAGCAGATTTGTATTAGAAACTGATTTCTAAATCCTCTTCACCATATGTGCAAGGAGGAGTATCTTCTGTGCCCAGCAGCTGTATTTGTTCTTCACAATACTCTTTGCAGCTGCAGAAATTCTCTCAGGATGGAATTTAAAATTCTCAACTCTGGATGGAATTATTTGGAGTTCTCTTGCTATCATTTACTTGACAACTAATGTGATCTGGATTGTTGAGAGCTATTGCCTTCATTTATACTTCTGCTCATTATTCTTTGATTATCCAGTGCTGATAACTCATTTTTCCCTTTCTCATTTAATATGGTCTGTTCTACTATCAAACTACATATGGAATTTTCTGTTTTAGCTTTTAATATTGAATACCCTGAAACCTTTGCTTTGTATGAAGATTTGAAAGCCACTTGATTTTATTATTATTTTTTTTATTTTTTTATAAATTTTTTATTAATAATGACAAACAAAACATAAACAAAAAAGAAACAGTAAAAAAATTAATATTACA
>JAEANM010001777.1:11042-22120 GCA_017656035.1 Myanophis thanlyinensis
TTCAAGACCTACCTTGCCATCTTCACCATCTCCATGTCCTCAGAGCCAGGCAATGTGCATGTTACATGCTGGAGAAGCCAGCAGAAGTGATCTCAAGGGTAAAACAAGGATGAAATTAAAAGAAAATAAGTTCAGGTGGACAACTAGCTGGGATTTTCATAGAAGATGATGTTTGTAGCTCAGGGCTGAACTGTAGGACTCTCTGAATATGGCTGTTTGCTTGCAACGTTACCTAGGAGCAAACTAGGTAACGTCATCAGGATAAGTTTCAGAACAGGTGGGATTTCCGGATGATAATGTTTACTAAGTGGCCGTCTAAGTCCCAGAATCCTGGGAAGCAGGGAAGAAGTTGGTTTACACTGGAAGAGAACTTTGCTCATGAATGCCAATTAATTGCTAAAGGCTGATGACCACATCAAGAAGGAATTCCTCAGCCTGGAGCACCAAAACTCAGAAGACTTGAGGCCACCTTTGCATCATCTTCATCTGTAATCTTGCCTGATGGGTGCCTTCATCCTTTGCTGCTCTGGTCCTTCTGTATCAGGGATTGGGAACCATGGCCCATTTATGACTGGTGGACTTCAACTCCCAGAATTCCTGAGCCAGTCATAAAGAGATAGAGAGATGATAGATAAATAGATAGATGATGATAGATGGTAGAGATACATAGATGAGAGAGAGAGAGAGGGGTTGTTTCCATCATATACCCAAGCCCGAATCCTGGCTGAAAGGATATAGATACTCCACTTCAAAATTGTCCAGGATTGCATGATCCAGTGATGGCTTCTTGAGGAGGAAATGAGCCAAAGCCTCCATAAGAAGCAAAGCAACAAGCCGCTCTCTCAAGGATGCATATTAATGTCAGTTTTTTTTCTTGTTTATTTATTTACTGAATTTATATAACTGCCCATCTTATTCAAGCAACTCTGGGTGGCATACAACAAAGCTGATTTCAGCTGATATACATAAAACATTGTGTTTAAATTTTGCATTCCTAAAGAAAGTCTGAATCTTGAAAGACCATAATTCCCAAATAATCATATTACATTAGGAGGGAGTGATTCTGTAATTCAGTAGTACTTTGAAAACCAGGTTTTCCCATGTCTTAGATGCATTTCTATCACTTTGACCTGGGTTTCACTGAATTAATATAATCATCAAAAAAATAAAACGTTGGCGTTCATTAAAATAGGAAATACATATATTGTCTATGCATTAAAGAAAACAAATATCACCTTTCCTCTGTTTTCCCCAAATAACATAGGTTTATTTCCAGGGCATCCTTTTCTAATTTTACACTACACTTCAGTGGCAAGAGCAGCATGGTTTTCAGCAGAAGGGATTGTGTTAGACTGGCTTTCTAAGTATCTGTATGCAATTTATAAAAATAGAAAGGTACTAATTATCTTTACTCAGTATTTTAGCTCTTTGCTGACATTGCCAATGTGTTAACTATATTCTTTTCTCAATACTCTTCTTCCTCACAAGCTTAATCCCTGACCACTTCACATTCATATGGATGTATTGGTTGCAATAGGGAATTTTTCATTTCTTTTTCAATTTTTTTTCATTTCTTGCTGAGCTTAAAGCTGCATTTATTGATGGTCTTCCATCCAAGTATTAACCAGATCCAGTCCTGCTTAGCTTCTGAATAAGATGAGTTGGATGCTACTACCTGCTGAGGCTTTCTTCTCAGTATACACCATCATACCTATCAAATGTCTGGCACAGAACTAGTTTTCTTACAGTCTTTCATGTTCATTTCCTCTCCTTCCTCACAGAATAAAACTGGGGGTTCATATAAACAGGAATATTATTATGGGGTTCCCACATAATTTGCCTAATCAAAACTGAGAAAGCAAGTTTAATCATAGTTTGTTCAATAAACCACAACTGGCAGTATTCACATGTTGTAAAGGAAAACCATCTTATGGCTTGGTGATAGAAGAATCCAGTTGATGTTGAAACTTGCAGTTTTGTTCATGGACTGTCTCAGTGAGGACATGGTTGGGGATGGGCGAATATCCAGTTATTAGGGATATTTTACTTATATGCTTAAATCAGCATTCAGTGGTGCAAAATAATGCCAAGTTTCTGCAAGTGGAAGAGTCTTTTCCAATGGACCCCACTTGTCTGGATATATACCTTCAGTGTTTATACACAAACAGATGATATCACTGCTGAATCTATAGCAATGTATAGAGAAGTGTAACAGTTCTATAAAGTTGTAGCAGCATGTTTCTCTCTCAGTGCGTGTGTATATTCCCTTTACTCCAGCTGCCAACAGCCTAAATTATTCAGCTAGTTCTGGCAGCTGGACCAAGTTGTTATTTTTTTAAAAGATGGAAATGGAAGTGTTGCCAAAGAACTAATAATATTTAAAATGAGGGTTAAGCAACAAGGCAATTCTTGTAACAATTACATCACTTGCAGTCTGCAAGGAGGGTTGAACTCATTTGCAAAAGAATATTAAAATGATCTGTTTTATAATCAGTGGCTCCATGCAACACATTGCAAATCACCCAAAACAGCTTCATTTTCTCTTTTTTCCCCCTGCCAAATATCCTAAGCTGAGACATATGAGCCAAAGCAATTGGCCACTGCTTAATAGCATAGCAAATCTATTCACATTTATCTTTCTATAAATCCATGATGATCAAATGAATAAATAGAACTTTAGTGGATCAATGAACCCCTCTCTTTTCCTGGAGAGAAAGCTCAGTTTCACATCAAAATCACCATGCGCAACCTGGCAGCAGCAACTCAGGGGGATGATATTAGTGGGCTTCCCAAATTAAATGCCTATTTTTTTATATTAGTAAAGAAATCTCAATTTATAATTTAAAGTTGTAACTTTCATGGTTTCAAAAGTAGTTAAAGAGGTTAAAATGTTTTAAATAAGACCTTCCATTGCTGATTTGAGAAAGGGAGATTTCTGATGTTTCCTTCTAGTTTTCCATAAGAAAACTCAATGGTGAATCCAGCAGGAAGTCAGAAGTTGTTCCTGTTCTCATTGCTTTTTTGTGCACCCATGGTCATTCTGCTTCTCTGTTTAGGCCTGGAAATATCTCTGAAATGATGATCCAAAGGACAGGGTTGTCTAGTAACCAACCAAAGGTAGAATCTACCCCAAAACTGGCATTATTACATCTTTTAGAGTTAATGCTAAATTACGTAATAACGTACATTTTTACTTCTGGCAGCTAAATTAATAATTGTTCAACAGTGGAAGTTTCAAGATAATTTAACAATTAAAAGATGGGCATACTAAAGTATGATCATTACTCTTCTTGTAAAAGTTGATAAAATTTGAATAATAAGTTCATAGAAAGATGAATGGCATTTTACCAGAACAAGGGATCTTATTTGTATTGTATGAGTAAGAATGTAGCAAATATGTTGACCTGGAAATATGTAAAGAATAAACTGATGCCTGCTTAAATGTTACTTTTTATTCATTTCTGTAGCTCAAGTAGTCTATCAATTTTCTTCATACTGTTTTAATTGGCTTAGTAGGTGTTTTAGAAGCACTAATCCATATTACCACATGGACAGTAGATTTCAATTTCTTTTGTCGGATATAAGAATGGGGAGGGGAATGTACATTTTCCAGGCAGTAGGTTTATTACCACTAGTGTCAATGTGAATCTGGTAATCACACTTTTCATTGTACCCAAAGGGTAAAATATTTATAGTGACAATATAATTTGGGTCAAGGTATTAAGTTAAATAAAAGTTGTTTTATTCAATATGTGATTAACAGTATCCATATTAAAAACCAAGGGAAAAAGTGTTCAGATATGAAAATATGCTTAAAACAAATGCATCTGTTCATTCTCCATAAATGTTTTAAAGCATGCAGGCAAACACATATTAAAATCCATATTTACCGCATACAACTGAAAACTAATAGAATTTACTTAATCCAGAGGGAGATGGGATTACAAATTTAACTTCTAATCACCATCAAAATATAGTTTTTCTTCAGAAATCACCATATTGGTTATTGTCAGTCATGTTACAATAGAGTTATAGCTCTTCTCTTGGTAAATGAATAATGGCATTAGGTACACAATGATTCAGCAAATACATATTTCTTCCAAGCTTGAGAGGCATGATGAAACTTCCATAATAAGATTGCTTTCAATAGAATGAGGCAGCACAATAATTCACCAATAAATTTTGAATTCTAAATAGATTCATTCAGAAATCTCATTCTGTCCTTTTGTGCATTTATCTACATGTTATGTGGTGATCAGGTTCAAAACGAATTTCTTTCATTCCTCATAGTCAAGCTATGTCCACAGCTTTGTTTTACACCAACCTGAATTCAACCCCAGAGCCATTCATTTCTTTTGTATGCTTTGTTTCGAAGTCTGTATCTGTGAATTCAGTTGCATGAGACATGCTGGCTGAGGAATTCTGGGAATTGACATCTACACATCTTAAAGTTGCTGAGATTATGAAACACCAGCATAATGAGTGGAATTCCTCATGGGGAGGTTTCAGTTCAGCTCTGAGAACCATATAGAATTTTATGGTCTGCAAAGACCACTCCCATGATTTTCCCCCTAAGAATCCTTAATTTATTTTACTACTCCTCACTTTTCTAGACCTGGTATCCTCTGTTCCCTCCAAATATGCTCAAGTAGTTCTTTATTATCTTTCATATTGGAAGAGAAAATATAGAATACTTCTCTTCATATGAAACATCATGGACAATCTCATTAAAAAACAAGCAACGTAATGTCCATTCTCAGAAACAGCTTTTAATGTGATGTGAAGGAATGTAGGGATGAGGAGAAGCTGACAGATAACATATTCTATGTAAAGGAATATCTTAAGGCTTTCTAGATGCCAGTCATGGAATCTGAGTTTAAAATCTTCAAGTGGAAGTGGGGAATATATAAAGCAGGAAAAATTAATCATCTGGAAAAAGAATAAGAAAGGATTTGTTTTTTTCTGAAAAGAGATTTCTACTGAATGCAGGTGCCAATTCTGACTGAAAATAAACCAGAAATGACTTTTGATTATTATAGAAGCCAAAACAGCACAAGAATTCAGTACCACCTGCATAATGTGAGCCAATGAAATTATAGACATTGGGTTTAACTGTTTGGGTTTAAGGAGTAATAAGATTTCATGTAATAATTTGGGCTTGTTTGATGGCCTTGTTGTGTCTGAAAAGTGAATGTTTAGATAGCGGCACTCAAACATATAACTCAGATTCTAACTGCAAACCTTTCCCACAATTATTAAAATATATTTTGAGCAACCAACAAAAATCACCATGAAAAGCTGGATTCTATGCACAAGCCAGTTTACCCACAGAATTTTGTACATTGGATAAACTTATATATAACAGTGCAAAAAATATTAAATAAATAGCATTATGGCCACTATTATTTTCAGCAATTCAATTTAAATTAAGAACACTTCTCAGCTCCAGAGTATAAGCGAATAAAGGAAATTACTCTTTTTCCCTAGTCAGCACTGTGTGATTGACATAGCTTATTAACACATGCACTTAAGAGAGAAAGGGATGAGATCTGCTTCTTTTCCTAAGCATCAGATATTGATCATTGCCAGAGGCAGGATGCAAAACCAGATGGACCACTAGACTTCTCCATTCTGTCAGATCTTATATCACAGCGTCAATCTTCAAGCGAGAGAGAGAAAAGAAACAAGATCACAGCTTCACAACAAGGATAGAATGGACAAACGTTTTCATAGCATTTCTCCCCCTCAAATATTCATGATGAACATGTTGGATATAACCTAGTATACTCCTCCTTAGATATAAAGACTCAAAGGACAGAGAATTAAAGAGCTGCAATTCTTCAGTGCAATGAATGGAAACCAGCACATAACGGAGCCCTGAAACAGCCAACAAGAAAAGGGGAATGATGAACAATTGTCATTAATACCGTCAGCCAGGAACAGGCTGGATAACTGAAAGCGAACTAATTAATTAAATAAATTAAATCATGCAATTATAGGACCAACATCCTATAGTCAGAGATATCATATTGAAGAATGAAATGCATTAATGGCCAAAGCAACTTCTAGATGCTGTACTTCATTCAGCTCAATGAGAAAACCTGATAAAAAGAAAAGCATTTAGATACCCTTACGTTTGCAACTTCAGTTCTTTTTAGGACAACAATAACAACAACTGATTGTGTATTATCAAGATTTGGGAACCCCTGCATTTGCAATAATTTCCTTTTGCAAATGGAAAACTGAAGTATCTTTGAATGATATCTTTCCATGGACAACCAAGTAATTACTCTTCAATGTGAAAAGAAAAGAGTGATTTAAAGTCAATCTTCTACATAAGAGTTGGGAATTTAGTTTCCAATCCCAATTTTAACATGAATAGAATTTCTGAGAGCTGTGTTTTCAAGAAATCCAATACAGGTCAAAATGACATGATAGGGTTAAGAGAAGTGTTCCCTTTAAAAGCCATCATTATACAGATAATCCTCAACTTACAATCATTTCTTTAGGACTGTTCAAAGTTACAACTGAAAAAAATGACATGTGATCATTGCTCAAACTTAACGATAGTTGCAGCATCCCTGTGATCTGTGATCAAAATTCAAATTCAGATACTTGGCAACTGGCATGTATTTATGATGGTTCCAATATCCCAGGGTCATGTGATCACCTTTTGCAACGTTCTGACAAGAAAAATCAACAGGATAACCAAATTTACATAACAACTGTGTTACTAATTTAACAACTGCAGTGATTCACTTAATGACTGTGGCAAGAAAGTTCGTAAAATGGGGCAAAACTGACTTAGCAACTGTTTTGCTTAGCAATGGACATTTTGGGCTAATTGTGGTTGTAAGTCAAGGATTATCTGTAGCCATAATTATGGAATAGCTACCCAGTCAAATACATACAATGCAAGTAACAACTATAAGAGTAACTTGAAGCATGAGATTTTGATTAATTAAAAATAAACTTTTCAAATAAGAAAGGAAAAGCACAAAAGCAACTAAAATGTTAATAATTGTTCACTAGCATTCATTATCATGTTCAGGATATTAGCTCATGAAAAAGAAGTTATTTGGGAACAATGATTTCCTTCCTCTATTACAGGAGTGTCAAACTCCATCATCATGGCATCATCATGTGATGTATCAGGACTTTTCCACCTTTCAGTAAACCGGTAGGGGGCGGGGCCAGCACATAACACATCCAGCCTATGAGTTAGACAGCCCTGCTCTATTACAATAAGAAACACAAGCTTGCTCACAGACTTTGTGGTGAACTCTTACTCTCCTTACATGAAAGCAACCTTTTGTATAGCAGCTGGATTAAGGATTGTGAAGTTTGAGCCTTGAAAAAAGGAGAAAAAGAAAGTGATCCCAAATATAAAAGCTGATGGCCTCCTATGATACAGATTATTATGACAAAAGAGCATTATAAAGCTGTCAAAATTCTCTTTGACTTTAAATTAAGCAAAAATTAAATATACTCTCTCTTTTCCTCTCTTGCACACATCCAAACGTACATGCTCACCCTTATGCCATTTGAATAAGAAAAGTCTTTATATGCAAGTAAGTCTGCAAAGCTTCATCAGTGCCACATTGATTTACATAAGCCCTCAGCAAGATTTATTATTTCAACATATTTATTTCATCCTGTTTCTGTAACATGTTGATAATAGAATATTGGAGCAGCTCATAACAAGAGTATTCTGTTCACAACGGGTCATATTTTTCATAATTGGTTTGGTTTTTGCATATAAAGGACAGTTTAGAGCGTAGAAGAATATTAAGATCTCAAAGAATCGATAGCATGCTTCAATACAATAGACAATGCTTCATTTTATTTTAACACAGCATGTTCCTGATCATAATTGTTTATTTCAAAGATGATTTGAACAGATGACACGCTCAAATCATTAATATCTGTAATCTTTGGGCAGCACTGCTAACACTAACACGCACATATAGCTCTAATCATGGGGGAAAGAGTACTGTGAAATTGATAGGCATGTTTAAAAGATGTTTACTAAAATCACATAATCTATGACATGCTTACTAATAAAAGCTGCTGGTGGCCAGATTTGAGTGCACCATTCACTCAACTAATCTCCCACATTCTATATAACGCAAGCCCTAAGAAATACAGCAAGTGCTGATTGATATCCATCAAGCCAGGTTTTATCATGTCTAGTCTGATGAAAAGAAGAACTAGGGGTGACATGATAGCAGTGTTCCAGTATCTCAAGGGTTGCCACAAAGAAGAGGGAGTCAAGCCATTCTCCAAAACAACTGAGGGTAGGACAAGAATGGGTGGAAACTAATCAAGGAGAGAAGCAACCTAGAACTAAGGAAAAATTTCCCGACAACAATTAACCAGTGTAACAACTTGCCTCCAGAAGTTATAAATGCTCCAACAATGGAAGTTTTAAAGAAGAGATTGGATAACCATTTGTCTGAAGTGATGTAGGGTTTGCTGCCTAAGCAAGGGGTTAGACTAGAAGACCTCCAAGGTCCCTTCCAACTTTGTTAAATGTTCAAATTCAGATTCAAAATTCATGAAATGGGCTCCTGGTTTATGATTGAATATAGATAGTTCCCATGACCATTCATTTAACAACAGCCATGGAAAAAGTGACTTATAACTTGTATAACTTGTACTCACATGTATAACCATCACACCACCTCCACAATCACGGTGATCATCCAAAAAAAAATCTATTTTTTAAACCCTCTTTTCACATTAGGATACACTGCATTTATTGTCGCAAGGAAATATTTTGAAATAGCTTTTAATGCCTTTAACTAATGATGTAGCTGTTGGTCTCCCATTATAGTTAAGAGCCATGGTGGTGTAATGGTTAGAATTCAGAGCTGCAGTCTAACTCTGCTGACTGCTAAGTGTTCGATCCTGACCAGCTCAAGGTTGACAGCTTTCCATCATTCCAAGGTCAATAAAATAAGGACCCAGATTGTTATTGGGGGCAATATGCTGATTCGGTAAACCGCTTAGAGAGGCTGTAAAGCACTTTGAAGTGGTAGATAAGTCTAAGTGCTATTGTTATTGATATTATAATGCATGTGGCCAATAAAAAGTTAAAGGAAAGAAAAAGATGAATAGGAGAGGTGAAATCCTCCATTTTTCAATTCCATAAAGCTATTATTAAAATAAAATGGTGTTGGCATTTCCTCAGATGGTTAGTATTAATTCAACAAAACTAACAAAAGAACACAAAACATAAAGATTTCAGAATCAATTTATTTTCACATCTAAAATACCACCTCATTCAATCAATCAGTATTTATTAGAAAAAACAAAATGAAATATGTTGTATCCTCTGACACCATATTCAGGCCACGCATCTCTTTGAAAATCTAAATGAAAAAGTTAGCAAGGGAAAAAATGTATCCAGGAGAAATCAATCATGGAAAATTTCCTTTGACCTCATATGCAATGGTTAAATAGATCTTGCTAAACTAAGAACAATAGTAGGCTCTGCCTTACACCATATTTTACATGGTTCATAGTCAGGTAAATTAAGGTATCAGCACTTAATTCACCAGCCCAGGAAGAGAGTAATTAAAAACAGCAATCAGCAACCCAGTGATCTTCCAAGAATTATTGACTGCCACCGGTCCTTCTTGTGCAGTGCAATGATAGCATTTGACAGCATAAAGATATTGCTTTGCCTACAACAATACATCTGCAAGAGCACCCAAAGAAAGGAAACACAAGAATAAATTGAATAAATACCTTCCTTTTATAGAAAATAAATATACAGAGTTTTAAAAAAATTTTCAAGCAAAACATTAAAAACAAGAATCATCCAGAATTTAGCCTCGCAATTCACATTAAAGGTCTTAAAATGGAGGTGGATAAATCCAGTATAATTCTGAGGTAATTGATATTAAAGCCATTTCAATATTGCCAGGATCTAATCCAATGGAGCTTCTTTTCAACCACTTCCATGATTTGGGGAGAATAAGAAGAGACTCCCAGTTTCTGACTTTATGGAGTACTAACTATTACAGGTAGCCCTCAAGTTACAAAGGCATTGAAAAAAATGACTTATGCCCATTTTTCACACTTATGACCATTGCAGCATTGCCATGGTCACCTGATTTACTTTTGGATGCTGGACAACTGACTCACATTTGTGACTGTTGCAGTGTCCTGGGGGCCATGTGATCCACTTTTGTAACCTTCTGACAAGCAAACTCTATGGGGAAGTCATTAGAACCATGTTACTAATTTAACAACTGCAATAATTCACTTAAGAAAGTGGCAAAAAAAAGTTGTAAAATAGGACAACACTCGCTTAACGAATTTCTCACTTTGCAACATAAACATTGGGCTCAATTGTGGTTGTAACTTGAGGGCTAGAAAATAAGGCAAGATCCTCTCAGTCTTAGTCTAAAAAAAAGAAAAAGAAACTACTTGAAGTCAATGTACACAAAATATAATCCTAAAAAGCAAATTAAAAGTTGTGCTGGAAATGCATGCAAAGATTAGGGTCATTTGCTCATTTAGTTCCAATATTGAACAGACAAAATCACATAAGGTCATTCTTACATTTAAAAAAACAAAACCTCAGCTTATGCACATTGTTGTTACAATGTCATGCTTCCAAATAGGTCAGGATAAAACTTGAAAGTAAATAACACCAGGTTATTTACCATCAAGAAAAAAAAATACAAGGCAAATTCACGTCATTTATCTTTCACTGATTCACACAGAAATCCAGTTTATTTCAAATGAACAAAATCTCTTCCAAGAATTAATTATTAATGTTAAACAGCAGCCTCATTACATAGTCTCTCTTCCTGCACATTTCTCAGAGAATCAGGAAGGCGGTCTGTCTTTAGCAAAAGAATAAACAGCCTAATTTCCTTTCCTTCCGCAAGCTTAAATCTGTTTTACCAAACTTTCCTACCCACAACTTAAAAAAAAAAAACTTGAAAGGTTCAGCGGGAAAGGAAATCTAATACTCTATTAAGTGTTGTTTTGCAAACATAAGTAAGAAAGAAAGACATCATCCAGGCGTGAAGAGTCATTAAAATGGATCTTACATATATCAT
>JAEANM010001778.1:0-26480 GCA_017656035.1 Myanophis thanlyinensis
GTGGGAGGGGAGGGGGAAGGAGGGAAGGAAGGAAGAAGATGGAAAGGGAGGGAAGGAAGGAAGGGGATGGAAAGAGGAAGGAAGGGAGGGGATGGAATGAGGAAGGGAGGAAGGAAGGGGATGGAACGAGGAAGGAAAGAAAGGAAGATGGAAAGGAAGGGAGGGAGGGAGGGAGGGAGAGTTAGTTGGGTGGGTGGGCCCTGGTAAAAGGGGTGATGGGCTGGCTTGACCGCTCTTCTCTGCTCCTCCTGCAGAAGATGCTGATTGGCCACCACGGCCAGACGGTCAGCAAGATCGCCACCGAGGCCGGCTACGACTTGATGAACGCCTTCCTGTGCGAAGTCCAGCTGAAGCTCTCTGTCCAGCTGAAGGAGTGAGCCCTGCTGCCCCTCCCCCGCCCTGTGAGGATGGATCTTTCCGGATGCGGCTCCTGTCTGGCCAGAGCTCCAACCTGACTCTGGAGGGGCCCCCCTTTCCCTCCTGCCAGGGGGGGGGGGGGCGCAGAAGCGGAGCGCCCCCCCCCCTCCTTCCCATCCCAGAAACCCCATTCTGGGGCGGTGGGCAGACGGCCGGCAGGTCCGAGCCAATGCCACCCTCTCGTGTCCTCGGTTGGCAGAAGAGACGGGGTGCCATCTCGTCCCTTTGACTTTTGTGAGTATCGGACTCTTGCCCTGCCTGGCAGAGAGGCTGGGAATCCCCCTCCCCCTATCCTTTCGAGCACCTCTGGCAGATGGGGGGGGATGGGCACAGCTGGAATAAGTTCCTTCCTTCGTCAGCTGTTTTTTCACTCAGCAAAGGAATCTCTCTCACCCCGATGGCTGCTCGTGGATGGCAGACATGTTACGGCGCACACAGTGTACATCCCTGTGGGGTCTGGATGACGTGTTCCCACCCAGAGGGAGGCGAGGGAGCGAAAGCCACGCCTGGGGGTCCTGCAGCTGCCTCCTGACTTGCTCCCTGAATGAAGAATGTTTTGGCATTTCCCTGCAATAAAACGAGGCTCCTGGCCAGAGAAAGTGCCGCCTCCTCAACTGACCTGGGAAGGCAGGAGGGGTGGGGGCGGAAGGACCAGTCCTCCGTTTGCAACACTTCGTTTAGTGATGTTTGTTCAAAGTTACACGGAGCGAAGGGAAAAGAAAGGAAGTAAATAGATGGGGAAAGGAAGGAGCAGGAAGGAGGGCAGGAAGGAAAAATGGAAGGAGGGAGGGGGAGAGAGAAGAAAAAGGAAAGAAAGAAAGAGAGAAGGAAGGAAGGAAGGAAGGAAAGGAAGGGGGATGGAAAGAGGAAGGTGAGAGGCAGGAAGGGACGTGATTTGACTGTTTTTCACATTTTAAGGCCATTGTGGCATCCCCATGGTTTACCTGATCAAAATTCGGGCGCTTGGTGAATGGAATGGGAGTAGGAATGGAACGGAAGAGAACCTTGGAGGTCTTCTAGTCCAGCCCCCTGGCTCAAACAGGAGAACCTTTGCCATCTCAGACAAGCGACTGTCTACAGTCTCTTCTTAAAAACCTCCAGCGATGGAGCGCTCAGGATTTCTGGTGGCAAGCAGTCCCGCTGGTGCATTGATCCGCAGCAGCTGTTTCCCTCCTTGCTCTCTCTTCTCTGCTTTAAGCGTCCTAAGAAGCAGCAAGGCCCCTTTTCCAATTTCCCTGCCAGTAAGTGGGAAGAACCGGTTAATAGTTAACCAGCACCTGGCTGACCTTCACAAAGGCCAAGGTCTTCAGAAGGAGATAAGAGGAGCCAGTACAGGTGGGCCTTGACTTACGACCACCATTAAGCCCAAAATCCCTGTTGCTAAGTGAGACATTTGTAAAGTGAATTTTGCCCCCATTTTACCACCTTTTTTGGCACAGTTGCTAATTAATTAATCCCTGCAATTAAGTCAGTAGCAGGGTTGTTCCGTCAGTCTGGCTTCCCTGTTGTGTTTGCTTGTCAGAAGGTTACAAAAGGGGACCACGTGACGCCAAGACTCTTATGACCGTCATAATCATCAGTTGTCAAGCATCCAAATGTCAAATCACGTGACCCTGGGGATGCTGCAACGGTCATAAGTGTGAAAAATGGCCATAAGAATAGAATAGAATAGAGAAAAAGATGAGAAATAAGAAAAGGGAATAAAAGAATAGAAGAGAAATGAGAAGAGAAGAGTTCTTTATTGGCCGAGTGTGATTGGACACACAAGGAATTTGTCTTTGGTGCGTATGCTCTAAGTAACTTTTTTTCAGTGTTGTAACTTTGGTCACTAAGTGAATTGTTGTACGTCGAGGACTACCTGTACTGATCCGATTCACAGCAGAGCCAACATTGGGGCCGGCCTAGCTAAATCTCCAAGCCAGCTAAAGCTCAGAACAGGCTACACATGCGTTTCTACTTGAAATAAATTATTTCAACTTATGAATTTAGCTTACCAAAAGCTTGGGTACCTTGGAGTAAGGGGAGTTTTGAATAAACTTTTCAGTTAAAAGGACTTAGGAGAAGTTTAGTTTTGTTTAGGGGCAAAATAATTGGATTTTATAGAAAGACCTTTCAAAAATTAAAACTTGTTTCATTTGATTTTTTTAAATTCATCTTTATAAAATCAAAGTGGTTGGACAAATACCCCTAGAGAAAAAGACATATTTTCAGGCAACGCAAATGTATCAGAACGACTCCATCTCCTGTTTTGGAATCAGGATTCAGGTAGTCCTTGATTTATGACCACAATTGAGCTCAATAGTTCTGTTGCTAAATTAGATAGTTGAAATTTTTTTTGCCCTGTTTTGTGACAGGGTTGTTGCCATGGTTGTTATCTTGCCATGCTTGTTAAGTGAACACAGTTATTAATAGCATTGGTCGTTAAGTGAATCTGCCTTCCCCGTTGACTTTGTCAGAAGGTCTCAAAAGGGGACACTGCAGCCGTCATAAATATGAGTCGGTTGCCAAGCATCTGAATTTTGACCACTTGATCATGGGGATGCTGCAAAACGGTCATCAGTTGCTTTTTTTTAGTGCCACTGTAACTTTAAGTGGTCACTAAACAAATGGTTATAAGTAGAGGACTAGTTTCAAAGCGGCAGATGAAGGGGTTTTTGCAATGCCATCTTATCCAGGGGTCTCTCTAGGAGGCTGAAAGGGCCATGGGGGCAATTCAGCCCAGCTCTGGAAGAGACCCTTCCTGAGCAAATGGGGGGGAGGGAGCCTAAAGGGAGGGGCTTCACCAGAGGGGCTCGTGTCTTGCGTGGGAAAAAGCCTTAGACCAGTGTTTCTCAACCTTGGTGACCTTAAGAGGTTTGGACTTCAACTCCCAGAATTCCCCAGCCAGCAAAACTTTTCTTTCTTAGCAAAGCTGGCTGGGGAATTCTGGGAGTTGAAGTCCAAACCTCTTAAAAGTCCCCAAGGTTGAGAAACGCTGCCTTAGAAGCTAAGTGCTGGAGGGGAGGTTCCAAATCGGAATTAAAGCGCGGGGCCGCAAGCAAGAAGCTGGACTTGGGTGTATCCGGAGCCCCCGGCGGGGAAATCGAGGCCCGGCGGGGCTTGAGTGGCGGGCGACGTTTGAAAGCGCGTCGAGTCCGGAAGTGTCGCACTGCGGGCAAAAGGGCCGCGCCTCTATCCGAAGCGAGTGGTGCTTCCGGGAAGCCGCGCGCAGACGAGGGAAAACTTGCAAGCCGCGACTGCTTTCCAGCTGCAGTTCGCCCGCCCAGCCAGGCGTTGGCGCAAGAGTGACGTCGGTGGCGCCCGCCTTCGCTTCTCCTCTATTGGCCGCCCGGCCCTCCCGTTTTTCCCCGCCTTCTTTTCCTGTTGCCTCTAGGTTTGCCGGAAGTGGCGTCGTCGCGCCGCTCTCTTCCCTCCGCTCTGGCTCTGACCTTCCCCTTGATGAAAGGGGGCCGGGCGTCGCGGCGCATGCGCAGAAGGGAGCGAGCGGCCGAGCCGGCTCTGAGGGGTGACGAGGCGGCGGCTGCGAAGGAGGCGAAGAAAAGCGGCGGCGGCGGCGGCGCCATGAGGGCCGGGCGGGGGCTCCCACGGTGAGCGGGACGGGGCGCCGCGACCCTCGCCCCCACCTCAGTCCCCCTGGCGGGAATTCACTGCCCCCCCTCCTTCCACTCTGGGTCGGCCTCAGCTCTGCCCCCCCCAACTAGGCCCTTCGCCCCCCCGCCCCCGCAATAAGCCCCCCTTCCCTGGGGGGGTCAGTAGGCCCGGCCTTTCTTCCAGCCCCCACCCCCCTCAAGCAGGAGCCCCTGGCAAAGTGGGGCTCCCCCTCCCCCCCCTCTTGCAAGGCCGCCTTGCCCCTCCCCTCCCCCCCTCTGCGGGACTTCCCGGGGGGGCGTGGGGGGGGGCCGCGGGCCTGGAGGGCGAGGCAGGAAGGGCGGCCATCCGGCTGGAACTAGGCCCTGCCTTCCTGCGGCCTTTTTTTTGGGGGGGGGGGAAAGGGAAGATCGCTGGGTCCTCCCTGCCCCCATTGGGGGGTATATGGGGGGGGGTCTTGCTTCCTGGGCCTTGGCCAGCGGGGTGGGGGAGGGGCGAAGGGGTCCCCTCCCCCCCCTTCTGGGTGGGTTCCAAAAGCAGCCTCATCCGGGGCCCCCCCGCAGTTCTTGGCCCTGTTGGGGGAGGGGCGGGGGGGGTCCCTTCCGCCAGAATAAAACTTGGAGATTTGGGCTTCCTGGATCCAGGGAAGGGAAGGGAAGGGGGGGAGCGGATTCCCAGTTTAGGATCGGCACCCAAAACCTATTGTCCTCCCCCTCCCCCCTTCTCTGTGGCTGGGTGGGTCCTCCCTGCCCCCATTGGGGAGGGGTCTGTCTTCTCCTCCCCCCCCCCAGCTGCTTCCTGGCCCTTCCTTCCCGAAAGCCTTGTGGGGGGGGAGGTTTCCCGGGATCAGTTCTCAAAAGCTTCTCCACCAGGGTTCCCCTCCTGCGGCTGGGGGGTGTCGTGGGGGGCCTCCTTCCTTCCTTCCCCAGCCCTTCAAGGGGCTCCTTCCCAATTGGGGGTGGTGGAGCTGCTTCCTCCTCCTGGGCCAGAAGA
This sequence comes from Myanophis thanlyinensis, assembly GCA_017656035.1. Taxonomy (NCBI): domain Eukaryota; kingdom Metazoa; phylum Chordata; class Lepidosauria; order Squamata; family Homalopsidae; genus Myanophis; species Myanophis thanlyinensis. The sequence goes on from JAEANM010001778.1 coordinate 4,999, forward strand.
AAACCTGGTTCCTCCATCCCATCCCTGGGAAATGGGGGGGGGGAGGCAGATAAGGGTCTCCCAATTCAGGACCCTAAAGCTTATGCAACCTCCTGATCCTCCTTACCTTCCCCACCTCCCCCTCCCCATTTGAGAGCCAGAGCTCGCCCCTTCCCAGGCCTGCAAGGAGGAGTGTGTGAATTTGGGGAGCAGAGGCGGTTTCTGTCCCGGGCCTCTTAGGTGCCTGGCTGGAAAAGCCAGTCCCTCCCCTCCCCTCCCCCCTTTCCTCTCCTCTCCTGGGAGTCGCCCCTCCCTCCCTCGGGCAACCATCTTTCTGGCTGCTGGGATCAGAGTCAAAACTTTGGGCCTGCCGGAGAAGAGACTCAGTGGTGGTCAGGCCACAGGCAGCTCTCGACTTACGACCACAAACTGAGCCCAGAATTCCCCCATCGCTAAGTGAGACCTTCGTCCGGTGACCCATTTTACAATCTTACTTGACAACGTTAAGTTAATATTAAGTGAATCCTGTGACTTTGCTCGTCAGAAGGTCGCAAAGGGGGATCACGACACACAGGGACACTGAGTCAGTTGTTAACCGTTCACGTGACCCTGGGGAAGCTGCATAATATGGTCATAAGTCTGGAAAACGGTCCTAAGTCGCTTTTTTCAGTGCTGTTGTAACTGAACGAGGATGACCTGTATGTGGAGGCTGCCCAAGGGGCAAGGAGATCTTCTCTCTTCAGGAGGGTCTGCTGCTAAGTAGGGGTCTTCCCCTCGGGACCCTCCCCCATGGGAGGGGCTGTGCAAAACCCGGGCCTCCCAGCGGTGGGCAGGGTCAGGAACTGATTGCCTCTGTTGTACTTTGATTCATTTCATTTTTGGAGCCCCTCCAAGTCAGCCTCAATTCCTGATAACTGCCTGAAATCCTTTTCCCTGCTGGATATTTATTTATTTTTTTTTTAAAAGCAACATTTGGGCAGCTGGGATTTGCCACCAAGAGGCGAGAGAGACTCAGGCTGACTGTCAGAGGAGGGACGACACGTACCATTAAATCCTTTCCTTGATGATTGTTGCAAGAGAGGAGCAGGAATTGATGAGTCACCTGATCTCCCTTCGGCAGCTTTTCTTAAATCAGCAAAAGCTGGAAGTGAAATGGAGGATCCTGGCTTGCGTAGAGTCACATCAACTCGGGATTTTCCTCCATAACTGAGTTGCGGGCATTGCTGTCTGGTTTCCAAGCTGAAGAAGCCATCATTAAGTGGTGGGTCGTCCTAGGGGAGAAAAGAACCTTCTTTAATTTCTTGGCTGCCTAAAATGAACAGAACAACAGAGTTAGAAGAACATGACACATCATCCCTAGAGCAGGGGCCTCCAACCTTGGCCACTTTTTAAGACTTGTGGACTTCAACTCAAAGTCCACTCAACCCAAAGCTGGCTGAGAAATTCTGGGAGTTGAAGTCCACAAGTCTTAAAAAGTGGCCACGGTTGGAGACCCCTGCTCTAGACTTTGCAATATCTACTTGTATTTTCTCCCAACGAAGGTCTGGTCCCTAGGCCTGTGGTAAATTTTACTTTATATTTAGCTGAAAAAGAAACCCAGGCTAGGTTCACATCGCAAGTCAAATTACGGTTTGCAAAGTATATACAGGTAACGTATGGCCCATAATGGAGGCCAAAATTTCTGTTACTAAGAGAGTTAACTAAGTTTTGCCCCATTTCAAGGATCTTTCTTGCCACTGTTGTTAAGTGAAACACTACAGTTGTTACATTAGTCACAAGGTTGTTAAATGAATCTGGCTTCCCCCACTTGGCTTGTCAGAAGGTCGCAGAATTGGTAACAGATCACAGAAAGAAGTCCGTGATACTAACAGAATTGGAAGGGACCTTGGAGGTCATCCAGCCCAACCCCCTGCTCAGGCAGAAGACCCTATAACAGTTAGTCCTCGACTTAACAGTTCATTTAGTGACTGTTCAAAGTTACAACAACACTGAAAAAAGTGACTTAGGACCGTTTTCCACGTTTATGACGGTTGTATCATCCCCACGATCATGTGATCAAAATTCAGACACTTGGAAACTGGACTCGTATTTATGACGGTCTCAGGGTCCTTTTGCGACCTCCTGACCAGCAAAGTCAATCAAGAAGGCAGATTCGCTTAACGACTGTGTGACTAACAACTGCAGCGATTGACTTAAAATTGTGGCCAAAAAAAAGTTTGTATAATGGGGGGAAACGCGTTTAACAAATCTTACGGTTTCTCAGCCATCCAGGTCACGATGGTCCCAAAGGGGCTTTTTCCCCCAAGAGTCCACTGGACTTTCTCGGTTTTCTTTGAGGACGTTTCGCTTATCCCAGAAGCTTCTTCAGCTCTGACTGGATGGTGGGGAAGGGAAGGACCAGCCAGCCAGAAAATCCAGGTGCCGTTTGCACCTTTGGGTCACTTAACTGTGATGTTTCACTTAGCAGCATAAATTTGGGGCTCATTTGTGGTCATAACTTGAGGACTACCTGTACTATTTTGGATAAACGGCCGAGATGGACAAGGCGGCCAGTCTGCCCCACCACGCTGACCCCTTCACGCACCACCTTGGCTGCGATTGGTGCTCAGGATGCCTTCAGAGTGGAAGTTGAAGACTAGGGGGGCAGCGTCCGATGTTGGTTTCTGCTGGCTTTAGTGTCACGTGGCCATGCTCATTGTTACTCAGGTGGTCTTTGACTTACAACCATTCATTTAGGGACCATTCAGAGTTATATCTGCTGTGGGGGGGGGGGAGACATAATGACTTGTTCCATTCCCATGGTCGTATGATCAATATTTGGGTGCTTGACAAGCGGGCTACTTCTGCTGTGAGTGAGCGTGAAAAACGCTCATCTCTTTTTTCAGTTACAACTTTGAATGGTCACTAAATGAGCTATTGTAACTCGGGGACTACCTGTACTGGAAACAGAGTGAAGTTTTCATGATGCTGCTGATCAGGAATGCTTGCCCCCTCTGTTTTACAGCCTAATTATTTTGGGTGAAAGGACTTCCTTCTCTCTCTGTTTGCTCAATGTCTTAATACGATTTTCCTTAAAATGTTCAGAATCATTTCCGTTCCCTTGTGGGGAGTTACTATAAAGCATGTTGTAAATTTTTACGGTCCTTGTAATTTTCCGATTCAGTCTTAGTTAATGTGCAATTTGTGGTTTTAAAGTGCCTGTGTGTTAATGAAGCAGAGTGATTCAATTGCAGCATTATATAATTTACAAATTAAAAATGTAATCTGGCAGTTGAGCATAGCAGTATAATGCTGTTCTCTGCATCTTACTAAACATTTAGTCTAGTTTTGTTCAAATATTCCTGCAAGTTTGAGCCAAACCCCCCCCCCCCAACAAACTTAAATGAAGTCAAAGAATATTTTTCTTTATAATAGTAATGAGTTTACAAAAGCAGTTTGCCGCTTTATCTGCACCAGATAAATTCAGATAAGTCAGCCAAGTTTGAAATGAGAAACGAGACACACACATTTCCTCTTAATGCCTATTTTTCTTGCTTATATGTCTTCAGTTTGAAGGTGCTTCTAACAAAGAAAAGGTTTCAGGTAATTTGTTTAGCAAACTGGAATTGGCCTGCCAGGAGGTCCCATTTGCATTCAAATTTCAATTCATGCAATGTCAAAATCTTTGTTTCAGTCTAAGTGAGGGCATTCCCCCAGCTGGCCTTGAGCCCAAGGCAGGACTAGAATCCATGACTTCCTGGCTTCTAACCCCCCTGCACCAGACTGACTTTCCTTGTTAGAAAATTGTAATTTTTAATATAGGGAAACGGGAAAAATTAGAGCAACAAACATCCACCCCATTTATGAATTTAATGGTGTTCTAATGCAGTGTAAATTACTGGGACTAGTGGTCAAGGCACCAGACTGGAAAGCGGGAGGTTGTGAGTTCTAATCCTGCCTTAGGAATGGAAAAAAAGTGACCACACGTAAATTTACATTCTCCCTCCTGTCTTGGAAGCTAAGGATTGGTTCCCCTCCCTCACCCCAGACGCCACCAGCAGAACAGGAATTACAGGTAGTCCTCAACTTAACAACAGTTCACTTAATGACCGTTCAAACTTATAGCAACAGTGAAAAATGCAACTTACGACTGTTTTTCACAGCTATGACCATTACTGTGTCCCAAATTGATGTGTTCCCTTTTGCGACCTAAAGTCCCTTTGGAAGCCAGATTCACTTAACAACCGGGGGGTCACTAACTGATCAGGTGCAGCGATTCACTTAACAACTGTGGCAAGAAAGGTCATAAAATGAGGCAAAACTCATTTTGTCTCACTTGACCGCAGATATTTTGGGCTCCATTATGGTCATAACCACGGGCGTTGGAACTTTGAATCCGGATCACTAGGACTTTTCTTTGGCCTTTTGTAACTCAATAGTTTTTTTGGCCTTGTCGTAAGCCGAGGACTACTTGTGGTGAAATGTAGAGACCCAACGAAATAATAAACACAGTTAACCCTCGACTTATGACCACAATTGAGCCCAAATTTTTTCTGTTGCTTAACACTTATTTGTTAAGAGAGCTTTCTCCCATTTTATGGCCTTTCTTGTCAGAGTTGTTAAATGAATCACTCCAGTTACTAATGGATAACCCAGTTGTGAAGTGAACGTGGCTTCCCCATTGACTTTGCTGGTCCGAAAGTTTAACGACCGTGATCTCAGGACACTGCAACCATCATAAATAGGAGTCATTTGTTGAGCCTCCGATCATGTGACCATGGGCATGCTCCAACGGTCATAAGTGTGAAAACAGTCATAAGTCGTTTCTCCCAGTGCCACCGTAACTTCAACTAAACGAATGGTTTATTTATTTATTTTATTTAAACTTTTATACCGCCTCTCTCCCGAAGGACTCGAGGCGGTGTACAGCCATCTAAAAACACAACAATAGACAACAATTTAAAAACAGATTAAAAATTAAACTAAATTGGGTGGATGATATCACAATTAAGATTTAAAACCTAATATAAAAATTAAAAATTTTTAAAATTTAAGACATTAAAAATTTAAAACCGATTTAAAAACCCCCAACTAATTAGTACTAGGCCAGACGGGCCTGTTGGAACAAATAGGTTTTTAATGCGCGCCGGAAGGTCTGTGATGGTCTGGATCTCTGGGGGCCATTCGTTCCAAAGGAAGGGTGCCCTCATAGAGAAGGCTCGACCCCTTGGGGTTGCCAGATGACAACGTCCAGACAATGGATCCCCAAGGAAGCTCGCCCTGTGGGAACGCACATCACATAGTTTCATTGCGAAGCACAGGTATCCAGCTAGTTATATTTCTTTTAAACCCTAAACTGTAGAAAATCCAAAAATGATTCAGAAGGGAAATGAACAAACAGTGGGTTTTTTAAATCAGGTAGTTCTGGTATTAAAAAAGAAACTTTACCAAAAAGATGCTTTCATACAGCATTCTCATACAGTGTTTTTATGCTTAAAGAGCTGAAATGTGGCGTTACATCCTTCATGAGAATCTTAATTAGGTCAGTGAAGAATGGAATCTGCAGTGGAATCAAGTATCTATTGATAATATTAATCAAAAACCAACAACATATATAAGGTTGTAAGTCGAGGACCACTTGTTAGTATTTCAACCCATGCCCGTCTTTGATCTTGGGATTTCTGGCTTGCAAGAGTCTCACCTGTCACCTGTGGTTTCCTTGCAGTGCGCAGAGGACTCAGGAGCCCATGTGCTAACAGCCGCCTGCCATGCTGGCCTGTCTGCCAGGACCAGGTGACCTCTCCTTCCAGCTGCTTCCTTACCCGCAGATGAACACTGGGCTTCAGAAATGTGAGTTTCGTCCTGCATCTTGACCGCACACCCCAGGGATTCGAACGGGGGTTGGGGGGAACTAAACCAGGATGGTCGAGGGTGGGACTAGGCCTTAAGCGCACTTCGGGGAGTTGGTTTTGATCCCCAAAAGGACTTTAAACCAGTCTTTCTCAACCTTGGCATCTTGAAGATGGATGGACTTCAACTCTCAGCTGCCACGGTTGGAAAACACCACACCAGAGACACACTCTATGGTCCTGGCATCACTGCCAACCGTCCTCCAATTCTTTTATTATTATTATTATTATTTGGGGTGGCTCAACTTCACAAGAATGAGGGTCAGCAAGGAAGACAAGTGGTTTTGTAGTGTTGAGAGATACTGTTTTATACAGTATAAAGCACCACAGAGCAAACAAAGAGTACAGTCACCATGTGCTTTACTGCTCAACTATTTTACTGTAACAGGAAACTGGAAACTCTCCTCAGAACATAAAGAAACCATAGATACACACTAAACGCTGCCATCTACTGGCTAAGTAATTCTGTGGTTGTTGCAATACAAAATACAGCCTAACCTGTATAACAACATATAGATATTGCTGCCTGGCACATTCGGTACCCAGTAGTTTCATGTCCCTTGCCCATCGTAGGAGACCCTGCCCCTCTCTGCGAGAGAGGAGGCTCAGGGAGGACTTCTTCTCTGACCATGACATCCCGAAGAGGCTGCCCGTCGCATCTCGGCCTGCTTCCCTGGTCTTGCCCTGGGTCCTTTCCAGACAGCTGTGCCGGGATGGGTACAGGCAGTCCTCGACTTAACCACCACAAGTGAGCCCAAGATTTCTGCTGTTAAGTGAGACATCCATTAAGTGAATTTTACCTCCTTTTACAACTTTTCTTGCTGCAGTTGTTAAGTGAATCGCTGCAGTTGGCAGGCCAGTAACCTGGTTGTTAAATGAATCTGGCTTCTCCCTTGACTGCTTGTGAGAAGGTCACAAAGGGGGGAATCGTGTGACCCCCCGCGGCACTGAAGCTGTCATAATATAAGTCAGTTGCCACGTCTCCGGATTTTGATCACGTGACCATGGGGGATGCTGCAGTGGTTGTAAGTCGAGGGTTACCTGTACTTAACGTTATCCTGGATGAGGGGAACTTTTAACATCGATTGCCAAACCAGTAACACAAGCGGAAAATCTAGACCAGGGGTCTCAAACTCGATTTTCATTGAGGGCCACATCGCCATTGTGTTTGACCTTGGGGGGCCAGGGTGAGCGTGCTCAGATCAACGTGTTGGGAGCATCTGAGTGCACCGCCAGCGAAAATGGGCTCTTGAGCTCCGTTTTCGGCTGTGACGGCGTCTTGCAACCTTCTGCCCAGAGAAAATGGAGCTCCGGAGGGCAGCCGGCCTCCATTTTCTCTGGCAGAAGGTTGCAAGACGCCGTCACAGCCGAATTTTTGCTGGCAGAGGCATCGCGGGCCTCTCTTTTGCTGTTTCCAGGGTGGCTTCATGGGCCAGATCTAAGCACCCCGCTGGCCGGATCCGGCCCCCAGGCCTTGAGTTTGACACCCCTGATTTAGACAAAGATTATAACTTGGGGGAGGGGGGGAGGCACAATCGCTGGGTTCAGGACATGGTTTCGTTCGGCCACTGTATGAGACAACCATCTCTTTCTGGGGACCTCCAGCTGCATCAATAGCAGCAGCACTTATATACCGCTTTACAAAGGTCCACTGAGCAGGGTGCATGCACCCCACGAGGGTCCAGTCAAAACATCGAGAGGGAACGAGCAGGACTCCACCCGTTGTCCATCAGCAACAGTCATGCCAATAGGTGTTCTTTTTTTTTGTTTTTGTTTTGTTTTTAGCAGTACCCTGCTGGGCCCCTGTACTGGGCGAGCTCCCCCTGAACCCCGCCCCCTCTTTCGAGCTCGGCCCCGGGCAGTTCTGAGGTTCTGAAGAGCCGACGCTGACTGCTCGCTCAGTTGGTGTTGATGGCTTCTTTCTCTCTCTTTCTCTCATTCTCTTTCTCGCTCTCCTTTTCTCCCTTTCTCTCCACGCTCTCTCTGTCTCTCTGACTTTCTCTTTCCCCCCTCCTTCCCCAACCAGGGGACACTCCACAGAAAATGAGAGCCGCACAGCACCCTACTCCAGCAGAGTTGGACGCGTATGCTAAGAAGGTAGCCAACCACCCTCTGACCATCAAAATTTTCCCCAACAGCATCAAGGTCCCTCAGCGGAAACACGTGCGCCGTACTGTGAACGGGCTGGACACTTCTGGGCAGAGGTACAGCCCTTACCCGCCGTCGCAGGCATCTGTGAGAACAGGCCTCCTGGCTATCGTCCGGTCCCCAGCCAAAGGGGTCATCAAGGACTTTGACGGGAAGCGGACCCGCCTGCTGCCGGAAGCCATGATGAACCCCCCCTCGGTCCCCTACGCGGCACCTAGCACTTTAACCCACCCCCAGGCACTGGCCCGCCAGCAGGCCCTGCAGCAACTCCACTCTCAGGGGATGCCCCCCGGCCTGCAGCCGCAGCCACCGCAGAACGTGGCCCACCCCGGCCTGCAGCAGCTGCAGCAGCCGCAGAACCCCACCAACCACTTGCAGCCGCAACAGCCTCCGCCGCTGGCGGGCATGCACCTGGGCAGGAAGATGGCTGACGCCGACGCCCCTCCGAATGTGACCGTCTCTACCTCAACCATCCCGCTCTCCATGGCTGCTACGCTGCAGCAGAGCCAGCCCCCGGACCTGAGCAGCATCGTGCACCAGATCAGCCAGTTCTGCCAGGCGCGCACGGGCACCAGCGCTACCTCAGTCTGCGAGGGACAGATCGCCAACCCCAGCCCCATCAGCCGCAACCTCCTGATCAGCGCCAGCACCAGGGTGTCCGCTCACAACGTCCCTACGCCCCTGCCTTCCTGCGGCATGGTGAACCCTGCCGACCACACTACGCCGGTCCCACCCTCCGTGGCCGCCATGGGGATGCCGCTGGGCAGCGTGGCCCGTGGCCCTCCCGCCTACCAAAGCGAAATGAAGCAGGTGGCAGCCTGGAATCAACACCAGCTGGCTCATCTGCAGCAGATGTGCGGCGAGGCCATCGGCCCCTCGGCCCCCATGGGGAAGCCCCCTGGCCGAGAGCTACCCGGGCAGGGCTTGCCCACCAAAGGGTCAGGCTACGCTCTGGAGCTGTGCATGGGCCAGCCCTACGGAGCCAAGGCTGCCCTGGAGAAACCCACCCCCTCGCCCCCCATCAACGGCCTACCCGGCCCTGTGCCCTTCACCAACGGGCACTACTTCCAGCCTCCCCTGTGGAATAACATTCTGCCCACGCCCAACAGTGACAGCTCGGGCTCCCAGGACCTGGCCTTGCCCTTCCACGGGGGCGGCGGCGGAGGAGGAGGAGGAGCAGGCGGACTGCAGACGATGGGGACGGCTGCCCTGGAGTGCACGGCTGCCTCCCACTGCCGAGCCGGGACAGGGCCCCCTGGTCCGGGTGGTGTGATGCCAACGATGGAGTACCAGGACTTCCACCGGTCCTGCCTGCGCGAGCCGGGTGGTGCCCCGCTGAGCAAAGCCGCCCGCACTTCCATGAACCGAGGGCGCGAGCCCACCGAGAGCTGTGGTCTTCACCTCCAGCACCCGGGGTATAGATGAGGCGGGCAACGGCGGCAGCGTGGGGACTTTCTCTCGGAGCCTGGCGAGGACCGTAGGGGTAGTCTGGGCCGGCGTTAATGGCGCCGCCGAGCGCGTGGCTGTTTTCTCTTTTTTGAACTGGCAAACTGCTGTGATCATTCTCGCCCACGGCTGAAACTATAGAGATGAGCTCCCCACTCCCCCCCCAGACCCTCCCCCTGCCAGCCTGTAGCCAATGCAGAATATCCCCTCTCGGGCGTCCCCTCCCCCTGTAGCAGACACCCCTCTCCCCCACCTCCTGCAGGAGGAAAGCCTCTGTGGAGCTACGGGCACCTCTCATTCTGCCCCCCTCTTGCCAGGAGGAGGGTGGGTGAGGGGCTTGGCTCAAGAAATGCCCTGGGAGCCTCTTAGTCCCCCCCTCCAAAGCGCAGAGGACCCCAAGAGAGAAAGGTAGCAAGCCCCACCCCCACTCCCATTAAGAGACCCGCTTCTCTCCCCAGCTAATTTGGGGTCTAATGGAGGCCTGTCTCTTTTGGCCTTTCCTGGGGAGGCTGGATCGATACTGCAAACCCCGCCCTCAGCAGCCCTGGGGCTTGTTCCCTAGTTGGGTCGTGAAACGTTTTCAGAAAAGGGACCCAGCTCAGGAAGCCACCGAGGACTCCACAGTTCAACCCTGAGCAACAGATATGGGGAGTTCCTCAACTTACGACTGCCATTGGGGCCAAAGTTCCTGTGGCTAAGCCAGTGAGTCCCACCCACCCCCCCGCCCCGCCTGACTTTACGGACTGTTTTGCCATAGCTGAGCGAATCACTAGGGTTATGAAGTCAGCCATGGGGTCGTTAAGTGAATCTGGCTCCCCCCCCCCCCCTTTGACTTGGCTCGTCAGAAAGTCACAAACGGGGTTCACGGGGCATACCGGTCATAATTTGCATCCTTAGTTGCTGAATGCACCAATTTCAGAATAATAATAACAATAACAGAGTTGGAAGGGACCTTGCAGGTCATCTAGTCCAACCCTGCCCAAACAGGAGACCTTATACCTTTCCTTCAATCCCGGGCAATGGTCATAAGCATGAGGACTTTTCGTCAGACGCTTTTTTTTTTTTTTTTCCCTCCCAGGGACAACGTAACTCTGAATGGTCACTAAACGAATTGTCGTAAGTCGAAGACTACCTCTCCCCTGTCACTACAGTTCTGTCGTGGGTCTTCGGATCCTCCCAGTTTCCTGGCCGGGGGTGGGTGGGTGTTTGGAGCCGATCTTTTGGGGTAAAAACCTCTTTGCCCCCAGAAGCCTCAGCCCCACAGCAGCATCGGCCAGCGGTGATGGCTGATATCCCGCCCCCCTCCCCAAAGGAAAGACCCCCCCTCACCTCCCACCCACCCCAAATGATCACGGTCCGGTTTGGAGTTGAAAAAAGACAGAAGGTTTTTCTGGCTGCCATTCTCTCTCTCTCTCAAACACTGGCTAAAGCAATCACACTGTAGGTAGGGCTGGGAACTCGGGCGTGTAATGTTTCCTGTGTGAATGTGACCTGGGTCTGAGTTAGCACTGGGTGGGGGCCAGCCCCTCCCTCCTCTCCCCTCTCCTCCCCTTCCCCTGGGGGTGGGGGTGGCAGGATTTGGTACCATCTCAAGCCTTAAGCAGCTGCTGTTCCTCCGGCCCTCCTTCATGGACAAGCATGGGTTACGCACTAAAGCTATCAAGACAAAAATAAAAACCCTTAAGCGATAATATATATATATATATATGTATGTATGTATGTATTTGGGGGGTGGGGGTGGGCAGAACAAAAGGCACATTTAACCCCTATTGAAGCCACGTCCTACTTGGCTGGAGACTTTTCGGCAGTGGTCCTAAAACGAAAGGAGCCAGGAGGAGGTCGGGGTGTGTGTGTGTGTGTCTTGGATTCCAGGGTGGGGCTGGGCCGTGGGGACCCCGGAAGCGCTAACCTTCCACTCTCCCCCTCCCCAGCCCTCGGCACCACCAAACACCACCCCCTCTCCCCCCCCCAAAAAAAGAGGGTCATTTCTGGCACTTTCCTCGCCGTCCCTCCAGCGCAAAGCCCACTCTTGGATTTTCCTCCCTTTGCGTTGCCTTAAACGGGATGCCTGGTTTCCCGACGCCAAAATCCGAATTTATTCTTCCCGCCTTGTTTCCAGGTGCGAGCTCCAGGGCAGGTGAAAGAAAGGAGAGGGGGGGGCTTCTGTTCTGCTTCCCTCACCCCCCACCCCACCCCAAATAACAGAATTTTCCTCCCTAGGCGACCCAGAATAAGGGGGCTGAACGAAGCGTTTCTTCCTCACTCTGTGACGGTCGATCGGCACGTTCGCTCCATAATCTGGCCATCTGAAAGGGGGGGGGGTCACGGCTGGAGAGCCCAAACTGGAGGGCTAACCTAGGAGAGTGCTAGACCCATTTCTCCCCCGCTGCTCAGGCCCAGTTTTTGGGGTTGGGATTGCTCTAGGTTCCCCCCCCACACACACTTCCTGCCTTGCGTGGAACCAAACCATCCCTTGAATTGGAGCCACGGGAGGGGGGGGGGATTTTAGCCGAGATCCAAGAGGCCTCGTCTTGGTAAAGCAGGGTCCCCCTTCCCCCCCCCCCACTGCCCCCAATCTGGGTCTGGGGGTGCTGGCATCCCAGCTTTAGGTCCTGCCGGTGCCGGTCTGCATCCTTCCAAGTCCCAGATGAAACTTTCTGCGTCCCTCCAGCTTTTCATCCTATTTTTTTTTTTTCCATCCCCTCCAGTGTCCGTCTGGGATTTCGTTTCGAACCCACAAGGAGAGGATTCAGGCCAGCTCAGGACGGGAGCTGGACTGTCCTCCTCAGGGACACTGTCCTCTCCAACACCCCCACTGCTCCTGCCCCGGGAGGCTGGGGCTGCATAGCCCCCTCCCCTCGGAAGACCCCAGCCCAGGCCTTTTTCTCCAGCAGCCCCTGCACGGCAGCCTCTCTCCTCCTACGGTTCCCCTTTGTGAACCCGTCCTTCCACAGGTGGGTCTCTTTGCGAGGGGAGGGGGGTTGAGGGGTCTCTGTCCCTTGCACTGACCCCTCCCCCTAAGCCTGGGTTCAAGGAACGGAAAAGGGCCCTTCCTTCCCCCACCCCGTTTCCTCCAGTGGGGCTGCTTCCGGCCCTCCCCGGCCTTCATTGCTGCTGCTGCTGCTGACATGTGATGGGTCTCCCACCTAGGATTTTCTGTTCTCTCACACTGTTTGTATTTTATTTTTTGTCTTCAGGAACAAAAAATAAAAATAAAAAATGAAGCCAAAAAGGGAAGCTTTTAAACCCTTCGCTCGTCCTTCGGCACGGCCAGCCCCTCCGGACTGGCTCAGGGGGTCAGGGGGGGGGAGAGGGGTGTAAAGGAGGAAGGTTTGACCCCCCCTCCCCAAAAGACAGGCAGGGTGGGGGTTGCACTGCCTGATTCGGCCGGGGTCTGGCTGCCAGTTGTAGGGCACAAGTAGAGAAGAGGCAAGGCCAGTGGGCAGCCCGGGCATCTGGACCTATGTGCCTGGGTTTTGCATGCCTGGTGCTCCTGGGGAGTTTTCCAGCAATAGCTGCTAAGAGGGAGGGGCTCCCCTGCTTGTGCCCCCCCACCAGGAGCCGGTCTTATAAAGGGGGGACCGAGACTGGCTGCAGGGTGAGGTTTTTGGGTGCTTTTTGACAATGGATGACGAAAAAGAGCAAAGCTTGTCATATTAAATGTCTGGAGCTTCTCCGTCATCCAGGCCTTGGTTGCTCCAAAGGGGCTTTTTGTCCAAGAGGCAACTGGACTTTTCTTGTTTTTTCTTCGAAGATGTTTTGCTTCTCATCCAAGAAGCTTCTTCAGCTCTTGAAAAAGACCAGTGGGGGGGGGGGGGGTTTTGCTGGCTGGGGAATTCTGGGAGTTGAAGTCCAAACATTTTAGACGTCGCAACTGACCGGCTGTCTGAAAGGAGTAGAAATCCTCCCCTCCCCCCACCATCCAGTCCAACAGCTGAGGAAGCTTCTGGGATGAGAAGCAAAACGTCTTCAAAAGAAAAAAAAAGTCCATTTGGGACTTGTGACATAAACTTAATATAAACTCTATAATGTCACCTTTAGGTGGGATGGGCAGCCTGCAAGTCAGATAAATACAGGTAGTCTTTGACTTATGACCGCAATTGAACGTCAGGTTTTCTGTTGCTGAGCAAGACAGTTAAGTGAGTTTTGCTCCCATTTTACAACCTTTCTTGCCCTGGCTGTCAAGCAAACCACCCAGTTGTTAAGTGAGCTCGGATCCACCCGTTGACTGTCAGGTCACCAAAGGACCCTGCAACCATCGTAGATAAGTTGCCAAACACACACATACACACACACACGACTTTTGACACCCCGACAGTCATAAGTGTGAAAAATGGCCATAAATCACCTTTCTGGTGCCGTTGTAACTCTGAGCGGTCGCTAAACAGAGTCGTAAACCGAGGATTAGCTGTAATGCCATGCAAGAGGCAAGGGACCTTCCCCTCTGGACAAAGCCATGATGGCTTTCGCCCTAGCCAAATGCGGCCTCCCCAGGTTGTGTGAACCAGACCGGCTGCCAACCAGGGTCTGAACGCCACCTTGTCTGTTTCCTCTTCATTTGAATTTGCCACCTGGTGTAAACCCAACCACCTTAGGGTTTGTCAGCCACCCATGGGGCAGGGCTTTCAAACCAGGGGCTCCAAGGAGGAGAAACGCAGTCGTGCTGAGCCCCAAGGCCAGGGGCAGTCTACCTGCTGCTTGAAGATGAGCTCTTGGGTCTGGACGTGGCCAGACCCCAGGAGGTGGGTGGTCCTTCCAGGGGCAGAAGAAACCAAAGGCGGTGGACCTACTCGGAGTCCATGGAGGACCATGTAGGGCTCCAGCCAGCCAGGGAGCTGCTGCCCAGCAATGGAGGTTGGATTAAAGTGGGGAGGGGGCTGCCTCTTGTTCAGAGTCTCTTCTCTGAGTGCAAAGAAAATGCAAACAAAGATGATTTAGAGACCAGAGGCTAAAACATACGAAGGGACGGTTCCAGGAACTGGGTCTGTCTAACCAAGAGGAGGACCAGGGCTGGTGGGATATGGGTGGGTGGGATATGGCAGTATTGGGGGGGGGGCACCTATTCTCCAAGGCACCAGAAGGCAGGACAAGAAGCCACGGATGGAAACTGATCAAGGAGAAATGCAACCTGGAACAAAAAGGACAAACTTCCCGACAGTGAGGGCGATTAGCCAGTGGAACAACTTGCCACCAGGAGTTGGCAGAATTAGGCTTAAGAGGAGACTGGGCAGCCGTTTGCCTGGGATGGTGTACAGTTATGGGTAGCTCACCTTGGGAACTTTTTAAGACTGGCGGACTCCCAGAATTCTCCAGCCAGCATAGAATTCTTGCTCCACAAAGTTTTAAAATTCCCCACGGTTGGATACCTCCAGTCTTAAGGCAAGGGGCTGGACTGGAAGATCTCCAAGGTCCCCTATTCTTGGGCCATGCAAGCCCCCATCCGTGGTACCCGATGATGTTGGAAGAGCAGAGGTGATGTTTTCGGAAGCCGTTGCTGTTCAGAGGCCTGGCCACCAGGGGGCAGCCCCAGCCAGCAGACCAGACCTTTCCCCTTCCCAGCCCTCTGCTCCAGACCCCACCCGGGAGGAGGGGGGGGCCTGGGGGGGGGGGGTCCTTGGGCAGCCTCTTCCCAGCTGGAGGTTGGAAGGCGTCTCAGCCTGGGTTGGTTTTGTGGTTTGTTTGTTTTTTAATTAATCTAATTTGCTTAGCTGCCCATCTTCCCAAATGCTGAACACCATATAAAAAGGGCAACCTACAATCGATATAAAATCCAGATTTTTTTAAAAAATGCTATAAAATAAATATATCACCCCTGGGCGCAAAGTATGAGCATCACCAGCAGTGGGCAGGTCTCCCCTCCCTGGGAACCCCAGGCAGGCCTTCAGGGGGCTTCTGGATCATCCCAATGGACCGGGGGGGGGGGGAGGCTAATTTCTAGTGTGGGGTCCTGGCCCCCCCCCCCTTGCCAAAGGCAAAGTGGTGTGGGGTCTCCTGGATTGCCTTCTGAAAGGTGCTGATGGTTTTGAGGGCTCCTTGGGGTGGTCTGTGAGGTGGGAGGTTTTGCTGCAGACCTTTTCTGACCCAACTAGGGAATGTCATCAGTGGTACTGGAGCAGGGGAGGGAGGGAGGGGGCGGATGGCGTTCCCTAACTGAGTCATGAAAACCCCCCCCAGCTCACGGAGAACCAAGGACCCTCCTTCACTCTGCAACCCTCCCCTCCCTCCTAGCCCTGATGACGTTCCCTCGTTGGGTCATGAAACGTCTCTGCAAGAAAATAACTCGGCTCAGCGATCAATAGAGACCCCCACGAGTCTCCTCCCCCCTCCTCTTCATCTTCATCTATGCTTCCTCCTCCCCACAATCGCCTCCTGGTGCTGATGATGCTACCTAGTTCAGTCGTGAAATGTCTTCAAGGAAACCATCAAGCTCAGAGAGCACCAGGGACCCCCATAGTCCTCCTCCTCCTCCCCTCTAGCCCTGATGATGTTCCCTAGTTGGATCATGAAACGTCTGCAAGGAAACATCCAAGCTCAGAGAGCACCAAGGACCCCACAGTCCTCCCCCACATTCCCACCCCCTTTCTCTTGTTCCTCCTCTCCTCCTCCTTCCTCTCCAATCTCCACTCCCTCCCAGCATGGATGACGTTCCCTAGTTGGGTGATGAGACGCCTGCAAGAAAACTGCCAGGCTCCCAGAGCCCAAGGCACTTCCTTCGCACCCAGAGCTCCAGAGCTGCTGCTGCTGCTGCTGCTGCTCCTCCTCCTCCCTTGGCACCAGAGGGGACGATGCCCTGGCCCCCTTCCTGGCTCGGCCCCTGGCTAAACCACCCAAAGCAGTGCCAGAGTCTTTTCAGGTCACTCCCCCTCCCTCTCTGCCCAGCCTGCTTCCTCCTCCCCGCCCACCCACCCACCCACCCACCCCGGCTGCTTGGGCAGCAAAACGCCTCCACTCCCCTTTGCAGGGCAGCCCCACAGCCCAGAGGGTCCTGGACTTACAACCCTCGATTTAACGACCGCTTGAAGTTATGAGGGTAGTGAAAAAACATGACTTATAACCTGGTCCTCACACTTAGGACCGCCGTTGCTTCCCTGTGATCAAAACTGGGGTGCTTGGTCACACAATCACAATATGGGACCTCCTAAAGGGAAAGTCAGTGGAGGGGAACGGGTTTCACTTAGGGACCGTATGATTCGCTCAGCCACTATGGCAAAAAAAGTCATAAGGCTCAGTGCAATTCATTTAACAGCCGCCTCGCTTAGTGACAAAGGCTAGTCCCATAAGCCACTGACTTCTTGTAGTGCCCAGTAGAGGGGGGAGAGGGGCAGCTGGCAAAAGGGGGCTTCTCTGGGCAATTTTTCAGAACCCCACCCCTGCCCCATAGAGACCCCTTTGCTTCTGCCAGCCTTTGACTGCGTGATGCCTGGCGTTCCTAGTCCACATGAAAGCCCAGCAGCTGCATAAATTCGAGCTTGGCTGCACAGGGGAGGGTGGCCACCTTCTGTCGCAATGTACGACCTCGACTGAGCCTCAAAATTTCCGTTGCTGAACAAGACAGCCTGTTTTGCCCCAGTTTACCATGTTTCTTGCCACCGTTGTTAAGTGAATCGCTGACTTGTTAGGTTAGTGACACGGCTGTTAAGTGAATCTCTGCTTCCTCCTTGATTTTGCTTGTCGGAAGGTCGCAAAAGGGGATCACGACCCTTCTTTCCCCCCCCCTACACACACACGAAACTCCAACCGTCATAACTATGGACCAGTTGTCCAACCATCTGATCACTTTTACCGTGAAAATGCGGCAACCGTCGTAAGTCTGAAAAGCGGACGTAAGTCACTCTTCAGTGCCGTTGTCACTTCGGTCACTAAATGAATGGTCGTAAGTCGGGGACCCCCTGCCTATTCTCATTTCCCTCCTCTTGGCACCCCTACCCCCAGGGAATTGCCACCCCCACCTTGGGCGGGGGTGTCTGTTGGTGGGGCTGCCTGGGCCAGGGTCTCCCTGAGAGTTGCCCTGGGCTGGGGGCTGCATGGAGGGGGCTCAGCCAGTCCCATGGGACACATGATGTACTCTGACAATAAAGGTTTGAACATGAACACCTGCGCCCAGAGGTGTCCCAGGGGTCTCTCGATGCCGCCAGGCGCCCCATTGACGTCTCAGCCCGGCTCAGGTTTCAGGCGCTGCCATCTGCTCCCAAGGCCGGTTTGCACTCCGGAGAACGAATCCAGAACTCTTGAATTTAATTTTAATTTTAATTCTGTTATTTATTTTGCACAGCCTTGCACAGTGTTTCTCTCTTCCCACTATAAGCCGCCCAAAGTTACCCTGAGAGGTCAGGTGGGCAGCCGGTCAATTTGGCGGCGAACCTTTTACTTAACCGAGTGCCGAAAAGTGTGCTTTGCATGTGCCATCCGCACTTACGTGAGGCTCCTCCATGTGCGCTGCATGTGCAACCGCACCATCTGCGCATGCATGCAGCTTTTGCACATGCAATGTATGCATGTTGCATGCAGGCACTCACACACACATGAGCAATTGCATGTGCATGTGCAGGGGAGCACCAAAGACCAACTGGATTTCTTCCTGCAATTGCGCGCATGCACAGGGGAGGCCCGAAGACCAGCTGGGCCTCTGCAATTGCGCATGCGTGCAATCCCATGTGCATGCTCAGATGGAGGTAAGTTGGCCGACAGTTTGTGTGCCCAGCAAGATGGCTCTGCATGGCCCCTGTGGCCCCCGTGCCGTAGGTTCCCCATCACGGTTGTAGGTCATCCAGTCCAACACCAACACCCCCGTTCAAGCAGGAGACCCTTGACTTGCGACCACAACGAAGCCCAGAGTTTCTGTTGTTAAGCGGGACGGGTGTTAAGTGAGTTCCATCCCATTTTACGCCCTGCCTTGGCCCATTTGTTAAGTGAATCACTCCAGCTTGTGAAGCAAGTCACACGGTCGTGAAGCGAATCTGTCTTCCCTGTGGAGTTTGCTCATCAGAAGGTCACGGAAGGGGATCGCATGACCCTGGGACACTGCGACCGTCATAAATACGAGTCAGTGCCCAGTGGTCAAGCATCCGAGTTTTGATCACTGATCATGGGAATGGCTGCAATTATCGTAAATGCGAACATTGGTCATAATAAGTCACCACCGTGGTAACTTGGAATGGTCATTAAATGAACCATTAATGAATGGTCATTAAATGAACCGTTATTTACCAATAAATAAATAAATAAAAAATACCGTAATTTTGAATCCCTTTTCAGCAAGGCATCCTGATTAAAAAGCCAGAGACCCTCCTCTGGCAAGCTCTAGTTTGCTGGCTCTGTTCCCCCCCCATCTTTTTTAGAGACCCCCAAAGGTCAAAGGTCTCGTCCCCAGAAGCGGTCACTGGGACCCTCCCCCCCTCTGGCTTTTCCATTATTTATTTTTGAAGAAAGTGAGGAGGAGTACGGCTGCCCCAACGACTCAAAGGAATAACACCCCAAATGCAAAACTCATCACTGCCCTGGGAACCCCAATCAAATCAACCCCTTGATGGGCTCTGGATCCCCCTGGCACCCCCAGGGATGTCGACCGAAACCCCCCCACCCCCCCAAAATGTTCAGGACCGTTTGGAAGAATGTCAAGGCGGGGGGGGGGCAGGAGGGGGCTTATCTCCGCAGTCCCAAAATAGGAGCTCACGGGATGGAACAGAACAATAACTTTATTGTTTGCATGTGCACCGACTGGCATGCATTAAAGGGACATTTCATTGCATACCGCTCTCACCATCTCCAGCACACACTAAATAACAGAAAAAATAAATACGGATAAATACAAAATTATGCACCCACCCACATATATGCGACGGAGAAACGACGCAGGCCCAGACTCTGCCCATTGCCAGGCTGACACAGGAAGCTGAAACCATCCTGCAGGGTGACGTGAGGATTGGCGGCTATCATATGTTGTTTTTATTGGCTGTAAACCGCCCCAAGTCCTTCGGGAGATGGGGCGGTATATAAATTAAATTAATAAATAAATAAATTAATAAATAAATAATATCAACACCACAGAATAAGAGAATAACAACAGAATAATAGAGTTGGAAGGGGCCGCAGAGGTCATTTAGTCCAACCCTCTGCTCAGGCAGGAGATCCTAGCCCGTTTCAGAGAAATGGCTGTCCAGTACCTTCTTCAAAACCTCCAGTGGTGGAGCAGCCAGAACTTCTGGTGGCAAGCTGTTCCACTGACTAATTGTCCTTGCTGTTAGGAAGTTTCTCCTTAGTTCCAGGTTGCTTCTCTTCTTAATTAGTTTCCACCCATTTTCTTTCCTTCCTTCCTTCCTTCCTTCCAGAATCATAGAATCCGTAGGTTGGAAGGGTCCTTGGAGGTCTTCTAGTCCAACCCCCTACTCAAGCAGGAGAACCTCTACCATTCCAGACAAGTGGCTGTCCAGTCTCTTCTTAAAAGCCTCCAATGATGGAGCCCCCCCCCCCAACTTCTGGTGGCAAGCTGTTCCACTGGTTAACTGTTGCAATTGTCAGGAAATTAGTTCCAGGTTGCTTCTCTCCTCGATTACTTTCCATCCGTTGTTTCTTGTCCTGCCTTCAGGGGCTCTTTGGAAAAATAGATGCCCCCCCTCCCCCCGCCACTTCTTTGTGCTTAAATTCCATGTGTTGGGATGCCTCCCCTCGCCGCCACTCCCAGTTTGGCTTCAGGCAGATGTGCAAGCGCATTTATCTGCTGAACGCATCTACATCATTGAGGGTTAGTGTGGCTGCAGGCCATTTTCCTACCCGGGGGAGTGGGGGGGGGCAAAGAGGAATCCACGCAGAGCAGATGGGTAAGCCGAGTGGAGTGGCGCCAGGCACTGCCCGCCAGACCCAAGGAGGGCAAGTGGGCTCTTCCACACACCTCCACAACCTGGCGAGGTTGCAATCACATCTGTAGAGCCCAGGTCTGTTTTTTTCCCCCAACTGCCTGCTGTGTGCAAGTTTCCTATTGCCCCGTTGTCGTTCATGAGAAAGATCATGCTAACTTCACAATAAGGGGTGGGTGGGGGCATATAAATGAATTTGTTTGGCACATTCGCATCGCATTTTGATAAAAAAAAAAAAAAGCACGAGCTAAAACGACAAAATACGAAATCTTAAAAACGGTCACTGCAACCGTCATAGATCTGAGTCAGTTGCTAAGAGTCCGGCAGCTGACTCCTGGCCCCCCTGTGTACCCACCTGTGACGGGCAGACTATTGGGGGTCTTGGGGAGCGCCCCCTGGCACTCCTCAGGATCCCGATCATCCACTTGTCCGCCCGACACAGGTGCCAACGCAGAGCGAGGCCTTGGCAGCCCTCGCAAGGCTTTGCCATTTATTTATTTATTTATTTATTATTTATTAATTATATTTATATACCGCCCCATCTCCGCGAGGACTCTGGGCGGTTTACAGCCGATAAAAAATACAATAACAACCTTTAAAAACCAATATAAAATCATTAAATTTGCTGTATTCAATTAAAATTAAAAATTACTAATAAAATGACCGCTGGGCACATGGCTCCGGGCAGCCATAAGCATGCCAAGCTGAGCCTTCACACCCAGGGATGCCCCCCCCCCTCAAGCAAGGCAGGCAGGCAGGCAGAGAGCGTGGCTAGCTGCAAAGGGCAGGTGGCAGCTCAGGATTCAGCAGTGGGCACCGACCCCCTGCCTGGACGCGGGGCTGGGGAAAGAGAGAGAGAGAGAGAGAAGCTGGCAAGGGGCATCTTCAGGACTCTGGGCAGTTCTGCTCTGCCCCCCCAGGATCAGCCCGGTTGTGGGCAGACATCGGCCTCCCAGTTTCTTACTGGGAGATCGTTTTGCATCGGTTTCTGAGCTCTCAGCTACAACCATCCAACCTCAGGTCAGAAAACAGGGCAGCTGCAATGAAAAACCCATCTTGGTCCCTGGCTAACAGGACGAGTGGCATATCAATGGAGGAATGAATGACAGGAAAGGAAAGGAAAAGGAAAGAAAGGGAAGAGGAAGAAAAAGAAAAAGAAAAAGAAAGA
>JAEANM010001779.1:0-26475 GCA_017656035.1 Myanophis thanlyinensis
GCGGCTCCCAGGTTTTTTTTTCCCTTCGGAAACGGGTCCAAGTGGCTCTTTATGTCTTAAAGGTTGCAGACCCCTGTGAATCTAGTGGATTCGCTAGAACCGGTAATAAATTTCCTAAGCAGTTTGGAGAACCAGTTGCTAGAAGAAACCTCCTTTTGTTTTTTTCCACTTTACAGGGTTAATCCTGTAAGGAAGGCAGGAAAAAACCATTCTGGTGTTTCTAGCTTAATTTTTGTTGCCTGCTTACAAAACTGCCCACCCAGTCACATGACCCCCCCAGCCACACCCACCAAGGCATGCCCACAGAACCAGTAGTAAAATTTTTGAATTCTACCACTGAAGATATCAATAATGATATGGCTGATATAGGTATCAAACCAACTGTTCTTTATTTAGCATTAGGCTACTTTTTACAGTTTTACATAAGTAAAACACAAGGAGGAAGTAGGTCTGTGATAGAAAAATATGCTACTTTACATTGCTTCACTGCTGAGTGCTATACTGTCTTGGTAATAATGCCAGTGACTACAGTTACCCGTATGACAGTAGACAAATAAAAAAGGAATTGAGGGACTCCTAGCTTATTTATCTTTCCACTAAGCATTATCTACTGATGGGAAAACCAACTATTAATTGCTTTTCTTATGGAGTGCAGTGGGGCTTAGTGAGTACTAGACAATCTGTGATTCCTTAGGTCATCCTTTCAGAGATATTTCCTTACCAGATTCATCAATAGCTTCAACAGTTGCAGAGTTTTTAATGTACTTGAAAAGTACATTTCTTGAAAAGTTCTTAAACAGTTAGAGAGATCATCAGAGATGTCCCGGCCTTGAAAGTAGCCATGTTGTCAAACTTCAGGAGTTGATCACAGGAAATGTTTTTAAACATTTTTTATCATAACATAACATACTTTATGATCATTTTATGTCATAAAATATTTTGTAAATTTTGTCACATTTTAGTTCCAATGGATTTTAGACACATTCTGTAAATTAATCCATATGAGGTAGCTTGGTTGAAAAAGTTTTGCCTATCATGCACTATTTTACCAGTTAAAAGTTTAAAATACATGAATTTTAGCAGTATAGGAATAGCTAGTCAGATATTTTGAATGAATGGATTCACCCAGCTATTGTGTTTCCCTGAAAGTAAGACCTGTGCTAAAATAAGCCTTAGCCTGATTTTTAAACATGTGTCTAATATACAGTAACACTACCCCCAAAATAAGCCCTAGTGAAGATCATCATAAGCCCAGGGTGGGGGAGTGGCCAGCACTGGAGACAGTGCAGCCAGCACAGAGCAGGGAGTTGATTTACTGTCCAAGCAGCAGGCAGAGGCAGAAGTGGGGGGAGGCCATGGAAAGCAGGTAAGCTGAGAGATGGTGGACCAGATCAGGCGGGTGACCGTGGGAGGATTGCATTTGCACAATGGCAGTGGCAGCAGACAGAGGCATGGGGAGGAAGGCAGGTGATCCCGATGCTCTATGTGGGCCTCAGGCAAGCTGAGAGATGAAAAGACAAGCCTCCTGCGGCTGCCCACCCACTCTGTCCCACTGTCTCTTGTCTTGCCTGCGGCCTGTGTGGCAGGTCTGAATTGCATGCCCCTCCCATGCCTTTGCCTCCATCTTCTGCCAATGCTACTGTGTGAAGATGAGTATCCTATGGCATGGCCGTTCACCCACTCCAACCTACCGACTCTCAGCTTTCCCACAATCCATGTGGTGTGTCTGGATTGCGTGCCTTCCTCCCATGCCTCTGCTGCCATCTGTTGTTTGGACAACTAATCAACTTACCTATGCTACACAAGCAACAGAGCCCCAGAATGCACTGACCAAGGGGCCAGTGGGCTGTAGCTGCTGCTGGATACCATTGGTCCTCATGTGCTTGCCGCCTTTTGTGTACATGCTGGGGGGAGCTCATCCAGGCTATTACCCTAAAATCACATTTCCCTGAAAATAACCCTAGTGCTTATTTTGGACCCCCCTCAAATATAAGACCAGGGAGAAATGCAGTATTAAGTCCTCTAATGAACAGATCACAGGTGAAGAAGTGTTCTTTATCTATGATCTCTAAAGCTATTTCTGAGTCATCATTTCAGTTGTCATCATTTCAGAGATATTTACTCACCTAAACAGATCAACAGAATGAAAACAGCTCCTCATCCTTGCCACCATCCCTGATCCTCACCATCCTTCTTGGCTACTTGCTCATTCCCTCTCACACATGGCAGCAGCTCCTTACTGCCTTGGACTTGCAACTTCCTGGTAGTTTCCTCATTGACTTTACTTATGGGAAATTGTCAGGGAGTGTTGGCTATCAGGATCAAGTTTAGACTTCCTGCTGGATTTCCCACTGACTTGCCTAAAGATGTCGGGGAGCACTGGAAATGATGATTGTGTGACTGGTTGACCATGGCAGTGTGGTGGTGCTGTAGTAGTCACAGTTTTGCCAAATTTCGATTACATAGGTATAATGGGCCCTGGATTTTGGGCATATTCTGGAAGTCAGCCTATTTAAAGTGCATTGGTTCAAAAATTGTGATGATTTTGCCCAGTTGAAGTTACAAACAGACAGACACAAGAGCTTTAATGATGGCATTCAAATTATAAGATGGAAACACTGTAATAACAAATACTTTAAAGATGCAAAAAAGTTTTCCTTGCAAAGATTAATGAATACTTAAAGAAACAAAAATTACTGTTGGAAAAAAATGGTTGAGAAAAAAGTGATGAAATCTCTGTGATAAAATGAATGTGCAGACTGGAATAATGTTTTTGTTCCAAATAATACCTAACGTGACAACTGATGCATCATTTAAACAATTGCAGAGAGATACTATACAGGTAATCTTTGATTTACAACAGTTCATTTAGTGACGTTTCCAAATTACAATAGTACTGAAAAATGTGACTTATGACCACTTTTCACAGTTACAAACTTTGAAACATCCTTGTGATCATAATTCATATGCTTGGCAACTGCTTCATATTTATGATTGTTGCTGTGTCTCAAGGTCATGTGATCTCCTTTTGCAACCTTCTGACAAGCAAATTCAGTGGGAAGCTAGATTTACTTAACAACCAGTTTACTAACTTATGAACTGCAGTGATTCATTTAATAACTGTGGCAAGAAAGGTTACAAAATGAGGTAAAACTCAATTAACAAACATCTCATTTAGCCACAGAAATTTTGGGCTGAACCGTGATCGTAATTTGAGGACTACCTATTTATCTAAGTTAGTATAGCAAGGCAAAAACCCAAGGGTTAAATCAGTGGTGGAATTCAATTTTTTTTACTACCAGTTCTGTGGGTGTGGCTTGGTAGGTGTGGCTGGGAGTGTCATGTGACTGGGTGGGCAGTTTCTGTAAGCAGGGCAATGAAGATTATGCTAGAAACAACACCAGAATGTTTTTTCCTGCCTTCCTTACAGGATTAACTCTGTAAAGTTGAAAAAAGAAAAAGGAGATTTCTTCTAACAACTGGTTCTCTGAACTGCTTAGAAAATTTACTATTGGTTCTAGCGAATCTGCTAGAACCTCTCTGAATTAATACTAAATCATCCAAGTTGCAAAGAAATGAGAAGGATTAGGATTACCTGAGTTGAAGTTGTATTTTGCAGCCTCTATTTGGTTTGTATGAAGGAGTGGATGCTTCTGAAAAATAAAAGAATTCTAGAACTAAAAGGACATAATCTGAAATTTGGGTGACATGTTTTTCTAAATGATGTGAGAAGGTTAATATAGTTTTAAAAATCATTACTTTAAAAGTGCCATATTGAGAATGTTGAATTGATGGAATACAGACTATGCTGAAATCGTTTTATGAATCTTAGCACAAGAAGCATTTTATAGGAAACAAATAGCTGACAAAGAGAAATAATCTGTTAGGAGATGTTAGAACAAAAATATGGAGCATGTAAGCTGAAACTAAGAAAGCAACTGCAGAAGAATTTAGTTTTTAGTGCTTTTTGTGCACAGCATTAAAAAAGATTTAATGATATTTAATGATGATAGAAAATTTGGAACCAAGTAGCAGAAGATAGAATTTGAAGTTCAATTATGTGCAGATGGTAAGCCTGTAATTGCTAAAACATTTAAACTGTTGCTGAAATTTGAAACGGGAAGAACAAGTGAAAGAATGTATAATGAAATGGTCTAAGGACTTTGGTAATAACATATTGTTGGAACAGTGGTAAAACACTGTTGAAATTTACCCAATTATAGTTTAAAGTATTTTTTTATAAAATTATGTACCAATAGTATATAATTCCAGGAAAATATTCTAAACTGTTACTGAGGTATTTCAAATTTATGCTAGAAGTGTGGACAAAATAAGAGTTATTTAATCACGCCTGGCGGACTTGTAAATAACCCAGAAGTTTTTGTGTCAAAATACATACAATGTAAAGAATTTTAAAGACTCAACCGAAACTAAATATTTTCAGTTGAATATTAGAAACTGAATCCTTTTTGCTGGAATGAATGAACAGAGAATTATAAAAGGCGGGACTAGAACTCATGGTCTTCTGCTTTCTGGCCTATTGCTTTGACCACTACATCAAACCGAGTTTCCTCCCTAATAAGATTATGGTACTCTAATAATAACTGTGATCTTCTGTAATAAGTATGGATGACTGTAGCAGTTTGAGTCCTACTGAGTCCTGTTCTGAAGTATTATTTATAGTACAGTGATAAGAACATTTACACAAAACAAAATCTCAGAGTGGGTCCCAATTGGACTTAATTTTGGGTGAGTGTGTAGAGTATTGCAGCCTGCCAATTACAAGTAGGTAATCAGCAGCAGCCATCTCCTTTTTCTGAAGCCTACAGAATCCCAAAAGTCCCATTTACTTTTCTCAGTTGGCGAGTTTTTAGTCTGCATTTTGTTGTTAGGAATTAACATGTTCTTTTCTTTCTGGTAATCACATTGGGGAAAACAATCTGGAACAGGACAGATAGGAAAAAGTGGTGCAATTCTTTAGTCTCTTGCCAGCAGCCATGTTCCAACTCAGTGTTTCACTGAATTAGTCAGTGCTAAAAATAAAGCATCGGGATCAAAAGGACATGAAATATGAAAGAAAGAAAAATCATAGAGGGCTGAGAGGATGAAAAAAAAACATGCCAAAAGGAATATAATCGAAGCTAATCCCATTTAGATATACCATATCTGAGATTCAACAATCCAATGACCACTAATGACAGCAAAGAGGCATTTTCTAAAACTGTCTGCTGCCACCAACTGGTTGTCCAGATTTTTTCCCCCAATAAACATGTGGTTTGCTTATTCTCAGCAACAAGAGATCAGTGGAAAGTGTGGTTTGAGAATAAACAATTCCCACTCCATGGAGAGACAGTTCAAAGGAACTTCTGTGTGACAAATGCAAGACTGGGTTGAAATCTTAGGGACTTGTACTAGGATTGCTGTACAAATCCTCTCTACCAACAATCTTGTGGGAGTATAAGCTTCTGTTTGTGAACATAACCAGAGAGACTGCATTGAAAAGAAGCAATTTAGTGGCAATTTCCAGAGAGAATTAGAAAGAGAATTTCTATTTTATTTTTTTCTACTTATTTAAATTTTGTATACCGCCCCCTCTCCCTAGGGACTCGGGGCAGTATACAGCAAGTAAAAAACACATAAACAAAATCTAAAAAGAAGTAGGATATGTCTCTTTTATGTGCGGATCTGTAACTAAGGAAGCGTATATAACATCACTTGAAATTCCATACATACATTTACTTGTGGTTCATATACTTAAGTGTTTTATATGAACAAAGTTATTATAAAATCTTGTTGTACATTCTCAAATTGTTTGTTTGAACTTTCCTGCCCACACTCTCATATCAACTGTGATCCCTAAGGTAAAAAGAGAATATTTTGAGAATTGAGTGGCTGAAAAATGTTTAGTTTTGAAATGTATAAAGCCCCAGGACATTAGAAATAGGAGTCATTATCTACTATATCCTTCCAGACTGCCAAGGGCACTGAGGGCAGTTCCCAGGAATCAGTAATATAAATATATTCTATAGGAAAGCACAAAGGAAAAGGAATTGCTTCATTTGAATGTGTATTTATTTTGATTTGGATGCCACCAACTTTAATAAATTATGAGTGACTCCTAACAATAAAATCACACAAAAACAACAAAGTGCAGATCATTAACCAAAAAACAAGAACAAAATAACTACAAAACATGTAGTGATTATGCAGTATAACTGTGTAGTTATACAACATTACTAAAGATGTTTGGTGGTAAAAGGTAGTCCTTGTACATGTGAGCTGCATTCGCTACCAAACTTGACATGCTCCCTATCCATGTTCAAAGTGGCCTACTCCCTTGGCCTACTCCATTGCAAAAAGAAGACAGAGGCAAAAATCATGTAAATTACATCATGACTTTGGAATGTTTTTGATAAACCCATCTGGGTGACCTTTTTATAATTTATCCCTTCCTATTATTAGGTCAGCATGTCACCTATGCTATCTATGGTCAATGAATATGAACAATTTGGTTTATTAGGCTACAGGCTCCTGACTGACTATATGATTGGGAATCATACAGATGTAATGGTGGGTCGAGGGGCTTCATTTACAAGGTAGTTGCTGCTACAAAGAAAATACACTTCTTGATTCCTGAAAGATAACTGTGCCTAATTAAGAGGAATCAAGTTTACAGTACTCACTTTTCTGGATTGTAATAGTTGGGTAGACGCTATGGGATATAGCCAGTCCCTCAAATATCATGTAAAGCTCTATAGGTCATAATCAATATCTTGAATCACACCTGGAAGCATTCACCAGCAAGTGCAGCAAAAAGTAGATCTAATGTATAGCCACAGACATATGTTGGTCCAGGGATGACTTAGGCCAGATTGATAGTTGCTGAGGGAGTCACAAACTTCAGACCCCCCCTCAGGCTCTATACCACATCTGTCTGTCTGTCTGTCTGTCTATCTATCTATCTATCTATCTATCTAAAATTTAATTCTCCCTTTATTTTTCCACTTAGAATTCCTTCCATTTAGATTTTCTACTACTACTAGACTAGCTCCCACTAGTCATATACCTATGGCTGGTTCACAAATACCTTGTTATTCTTGATTACTGTACAAGTAGTACATTGACTCAGAACTACTTTAGAGAGGTATAAGTGAGCTATCTAATGTTGTTGTTGCAGTTGGTAACCCAATTCCAATGCAAAAATAATCTGAAATTGAATTAGAATCAGGTAATTGGCATAATTACTGGGAACTGCCCTCAGTGCCCTTGGCAGTCTGGAAGGATACAGCATTCAACAGAGATTGCTGAGAAATCTAGAAGAACAATGGTAGTCATGATCTCTCTATCCAACTCATGACAGAGGTCATGCAAGAGAATAAGCAGCATGTTTTCCATTTCATACCAGGGATTAGATATAAACTACCAAGAATCCAGATAATCATTATCTTCCAGGATCCTCTGTAATTGTAGCCCTATCATTTTCATAATTTTTTTTTTCAAAAATAGGAGATTGAGACCAAACAAGGCTTACCCATTACATTGGGATCTAGGCCTGGATCCATTTCTGGAATGGACTGGGAAGACCCACAGATCTTTCAAAGGTTCTAAAATCTTTCCCTCTGAGTTACCTCCTTGGACACTTTCCATAGCCAAGTGTGATAGAAGTTTAATCCATATCTAAAGTTACAGAGAGAACTATGTCCACTTTCTTTTTTTTAATACCATTTTTTATTTATACATTTTTCTTCAGCATACATAAAATTCAATATTCATATTAACAATATGTTGTCCATATACAATCAATTTTAATTAATCATAAAAATTTTCTGTGGTTACATTTTAGTTAAATGCATTTTAGTTAAATGATTACCTCTTTCCTTCTCATTTCAATTATTTAGCTACTAATTTTTAATATCCAAATTCTTACATGAACAGCATGTTGCTGGGTGTCATTTATTTTTATATAAACGAAATCATGTTAATTACCTTTAATACCATTGCTGACCTAATCACATTTCCATTACTTATGTAACATTACTACCCTTCATATTATAAAAATCTAATAGGTTCATATTCATATGATAGTCTTATTTAATTTCCAATATTACCAAATATCATTTTTGTATCAATCACCAATTTCTAATATCATTAATCACACACATTACCCTTACTAATAAGATCTTGATAATCTCTATTGGTTTTAACTATTTATAGGATTCTACTAATAATAATGCATATTCATATTACAATTTTATTTAATTTCCAATATTACAAAATATCATTTTTATATCAATCACCAATTTCTAATATTTATCACACATGTAATACTTCACAGGCTCTATGATTCAAACAATAGTATGCATATCATTATTAATTTACAGTTTTATAATAACTCAATTTTTAACTATATTTTCCCATTTTAATCAAATTATGCATTTATTTCTATCTAATTTCTCTTATTTTTAAACTTCTAGTGATGCTCCTGCTGCCTTTATAACCATCATCTCTCATCCTTCTTAATGTTTCAATTATATTTTCTTTGGCTTGACTTGACTTTCCTGTCTTTGATCTGTGTTTCTATCTCCACCCCTCTCTTGGCTGTCTATTTCAAATTTCTCTCTCTTCTCTACCCTGCTCCATTGTTTATTTCCCCTAATATCTATTCTTTTCTCTATTTCTTTTCCATAGCCTGATTTTTCAGTTTTTAATTTCTTTTTTAATTCTCCAGTTGTTCTTACTCCTTGTCCTCTTTCATCAATCATTACTTTTAGTCTTCTCCCTTGTAAGTCCTTTTGTGCTCCTGGTTGGATCACTGCTTTTATTTCTGTATGTTTTTTTATTTGTCTTCTCTTCCTGTGCATCTTGTCTGATCGTCTCTTTACATGATACAGTTTCTGTTTTTTTCCTTTGTAGCCTCCCATCTATTCTCCTCTTCTTTACTGCCTGTTTTCCACCATTCTCTTATCTCTTAAATTAACAATTATTTCTTTCTTTTTGAAACACCTAATTGTAATTTATTATATCCATTTTTTACCCAGTGGTCCAACAACCATATATTTAATTGTTATATCATGTCTCAAAAGGCTCAAAAATCTCTTTAGTCCATTTTAAGTAGTTCTGTCTTTGTGTCAACTTCCTCAAGGGTTGTTTCCCTTTCTTTTTAAGTTTTAAAGTTTCTTCTTAAGTTTCAGATATAATGTGTTTCTTTACAAGAGCAGGTGGCACTGTTAAATCGAGTTTCCAATATTTAAGCCATTTTTTATTTTTAATAATATGTTTCCAGTGCTTCCAAGATACTAATTTTAAAATACATAATTCTGGCACCAAATGTCTGTCCAAAACAACACTTTTCAATTTGTAAATCCAGATTTCAATATGTTTGATAAATTGGTGCCTTCCCCTTTAGATCTTTCTGTTGTGCTTGAACTCCTTTTCCCTCCCCTTCTTCTTCCCCACTGTTAATTCACTGGTTTTTCAAAACTAGTTGGAGACACTTTCTTTTAAATAGTCTTTTGGGGTAAGTTTAACATAACAAAAATTCCCAGCTCCAAACACTGCTCACATACTCCACTCCTGCTCTGTGCTTTGATGGTCATCAGTCATCACAGTTTCGGGAAGACATTTTGGCTGTCTCTTCATCCTGCTGTGGCATGGAGGGGATTACTAGGGGATCACCAGGAGAGTGATATACTCTCCCTGACCTTATTGGGTGCTCCTCTTTAGCTTTGCTGCCCCTCCAAGGTGGCTTTTGGCTCCCTAGAGAGCCCATGAGTGGGGGAAGCCTCAGGCAGAATTGGAGCTCTCTACTTTCTGTTTCTAGCAACACCACAATGTCAACTGGAAGCCCTATGTCCACTTTCTTGAGATCAACAGGGGCAAAAACCAGATGTTGCTTTTATCAACTCAGAAAATTCCAATCACCCAAACATGGCCATCCAACATAGTATGAATGTAAGCAATTTCATCCATGAAATAGCTGATCAGATAATAACAATTTGCATTAATCTGTGAGACACAGTATAAGAGTATTAAATAAATTAAAATTATTAAATAAATTAAACTCCTGCTGGATTTTATAAATTTAATTTATTTCTGTACTTTTTCAAGACATAAAAATTAAAATGATTTCAATTTTCCAGTATTTCTAGTTGCCAAGTTCAGTAGTTAAGCAGGTTATCTATTAAAATATACATTACATATTTAATAAATATATCTTCTTTACTTCCTCTTTTCCCACTTCAGGTGTGAGTTTCAAAATTCTGGTTCTTGCACTTCTTTTTGGTCTATAGGTCATGCTTGGTATAGAATTGCAAATAAATAAATCAAACTAGCCAATATTTTGTTTTAAAGAGCATTCAATATAAGTTTCATAAGTGCACATTTTAACATATGTAACTTTATTTAATTACAATAAAATGAAACTTTTCAGAACAAAAGCAATTCTTTATGCATTTATTTCTACTTGTTAAATTTATGTGTCACCCATCATGTCTAGAGTCAATATCAGAGTCAATACTGAAGAGGTTGAATTTCATGATTTGGAATACATGTTTATCATGAATTAAATTAAAACAAACATTAAATTTTGGATATCTGGATAGTTATTGCAGAACTGCTAAAGAGTATAGAGATGAAGCTGATCTTCTGTTGGTATGGTGGAAGCAGTGGAAACTCAAGATATGCCACCCCCCCACCCACCCCAGATTTTAAAGTGAATGCAAGGCTCAGTTCTGCAAGGGACAGCCCACAAGAGGGAAATAGCTTGGGAAAAAGAGAAACCTTTCCCTCATGCTGGCTGCTTCCTTGCCCCTTTGGGCAAGGTACTTGATACTTTGGCTGGGACACGGGGAGGTAGCTAGGATAGAAGCAAAGGAAAACTCACTGGGCAGAGGTGTGCTGGGCTGTGGTCAAGATAAGCAAGGAAACTAGGGAGCAGCAGCAGCAGGGTGGGGCAAGTCAGTGATGCGTTTTGTCGGTTCTCCAAAATCTGCATAATCGGCCCTACTGGTTCAGCAAAACAATCCGAAACAGCTGAATTTCACCCGATGCCATCCCTTATTACAAGGGATCTCAATTTTTGATTATAACTACGCCCAGAATTATGATCATAATCTGTGGCAATTGTTAAGCAGATAACTATGTGATTATTAAGAGGGTAACTACACTCAATTTTATGACTTTGTTTTGCAGGTTGTTTATACTCAATGGGCATTTTTTTGAGCTAGAAATTGAAAACAATTGCTGGAAACCAGAAAAAACTGCCAAAAATTGCAGTTGTATGACTGCAAAACACTGCAAATGGTGGTAGATATGAACCATTTGCTAAGCACCTAAAATGTAATCACATAACCCATGCAATGTGTTTGCCGCCATTGGAGCTTCAAAATTGGGTTGTTGTACTTTTGGGGTGGGTCCATCACACAGGAGTAGTAGTTGT
Organism: Myanophis thanlyinensis; assembly: GCA_017656035.1. Lineage (NCBI taxonomy): Eukaryota > Metazoa > Chordata > Lepidosauria > Squamata > Homalopsidae > Myanophis > Myanophis thanlyinensis. The sequence goes on from JAEANM010001779.1 coordinate 11,438, forward strand.
AGTGTTGAGGAAAGAAATGGATCTCCCATCCTGAACCTAAAGCACATACACACACACTAAACCAACCTTCAAATAAGCAACATAACATTTAACAGCCATAGAATTTTTGAGTATAAGGTTTGAAGAGAGATTCTTTTCTCCCTGACAGTGATGAGTTCAATCAATAGTGTGGGAAACTTAGAGTCTAGCTAACAATGAGATTTAATTGTTCAAAGAAAGGGTGAGATCAAGAGCTAGTTTCTCAAGAGAATCCATCTTCATACTATCAATGTTTGTAATACTTTAGGGAAGGCAAGTTGACTATGAATCAATGAGCTATCTTACAATTCTTAGCAGAGAAATATACATATTTCCACTCTATTTATATTGCGTTCATTGATTTAAAATCAGCTTTTTATTCTCTCCCTAGAGAAAAACTCTGGTGGAAGTTGTTTCATTCATTCATCTATATTTTGGATGTTACTTTAAGTTTATATGCAACACAAAACTGCCATTTTATGGGTCAGAAGTGGTAGCAGCAGCTATTTCTCTGCAGATATGAGTTACATATTTACAGAGACAAATATGAGTTACAGAGAAAATGGCCACATGATCAGCAAGACCAAATGTGTCTCATTAAATTTATTCTACTTTAGTTAAGTAGTGACCATTGAATTCACAGATACTGACTATAGCCCTTTTACTCATCCTTTCTGAAATGACATACCTACCCATGTTTCCTAAAAATAAGATCAGGTCTTATATTAATTATGGCTTCAAAAGACACAGTAGGGCTTATTTTCCAGTTAGGTCTTATTTTGAGAGAAATAAGGTACTAAATGCGTTCATATGACTGACGATCTTAACTGGGTCTTATTGGGGGGGTGTCTTATTTTTTGGGAAACACAGTATTGCTCTAAAACTCTGTAAAGCCAATTTCCTAGCTATTGTGGCTCTCAAGTATGTGCATAATGTATAATAATATTATTATTATATTATTTAGTGCAGACTATTCTTCAACACTACACTTGAAAACGGGAATTATCCTGCTGGTATTCAAAGCCTTTAGATGCCAGCTCTATTTCTGGCTCAAATTTCACTCTTCTATCATTTTTGGGACTACCTTGATACTTCTTGACAACTTTTTCTCTTTCTTAAAGTCTCTTTAAGAAAGCCTTGTCTTTCTTAAAAGTAAAAATTGTGAATGATTAATGCCATTAATGCCACCAATCAGAGTAGGGTTTTTGTGTGTGTGTGTGTGTCCCCACATACTCACTTAGTAATTTAGTATGTTGGTATTTTATTTATAAAATGGTTTTATAATCTAATCAATTTTAAGTATTTAGATTTTTAATATTCTATTATTTGTATTCATAGAGTCTAGTAGATTAAGTAATTTTATTTTCTGTGACAGACATTTTAGAAAATTTACTGTAAATGCATTTCAACTTAAGCCTTGTAACTTTTTACAAAAACTGTATAAAATTATACAGTTGCCAATGATTATAAAAATAATACTGCTAATGTTTGCAATATTGAGTCCAAGTAATGATATTGTTGCAATCAGACATTCTATGCTTTGATCAAGAAAAATATAAAATGTCATAAGTCCATCTTCCTTGATTGCATGATATTATCTTTTCATTCATGGTCCAAGAATGAAATAGCTTAAAATGATCACTAAGTATTACTGATAATTAAGTTGTATACCCTTACCTGAACCTACATAGGCTTTAAGAAGCATTGTATCTGCAATGTTTTGTCACTCATTCTCTTGGAGGTGAGATCAGATTCTTCTTCTTCTTTCAGCTGTTCCCGTTAGGGGTCGACACACCGAACCAACTGCCTCCACCCAACTTGGAGGAGAGATCAGATTACCTGTTGTGAAATGTGACCAGAAGTGAGTTTTGAGATTGTTGGGAGGTGCTGGCAAGCCCTCCCTTTGACTCACTAGCCAGCCTATCATCAACATTCCAATGCTTATCCTGTTAGCACCTTGTTTCCAGAATTTCTTTTAGTTTTACCTCTTCTTATTTTTGAAACTATCTCAGTTCAAACTGCCAGCAAGGTTCAGAATAGGAGAGACCTGCACTATTTTATTCAGGGAAAGTAAATAGGCATATTTGCATAATTCTAAATATGTTATGTGAAATAATTAGATACCCATATTTATATTTAAGGAATATTTATTTATTTATTTGTTACATCTAGGGTCCAGAAAAAAATTATGAATTTTGAGGAAACTTCTATTCCTGTATTCTCTGTAATTTTCAGTTCACTTTCCTTCCTGCCCTGTTGAAGTCAGAGATACTGCCCAGCAACTAGTCAATTTCAATTCTCTTGCTATATAACAGTGGTTCCCCAAAATATCACTTTACATTTTTAAAAATGATTGAGGGCCCAAAGAGGTTTGGTTTATGGGGGTTATATCTAACACTATGTACTGTATAGGAAAGAGAAACTGAGAAATTGTAGAATATTTATTTATTTGACTTTGCAGATCAGCAGAAATACTATACTTTCAGAATTGCTCTAGAAGTCCTATTTAATTAAATAATTGTGGTAGCATTTGTCTCTCTCCCCTCTGGGGCTACTTCTGCTCAACTGCCTACCTGTATGACTCTTTATTTCATGGTATTTTGACCTGGAGATGTCAAAATGGAACGCAAACAGATAGACAGGCAAATCAGACCAGAGAAGTGCCAGAAAAGTCCTGGTCAGATCCATGACATTTATACTATAATATTCTATTGGTGGATATTTTTTCTGTAGCAGATGAATTTCTGACATCAACTAATTCCTTAGATCTTAGGAAGAAGAAAACATGAAAGGTACAAAAAATAAGCCTAGGGGAAAAGTAGTCTAAAGAAGCAACAGGACAAGAAAAGCAAAATGGTTTAAGAACCAAGAAAAGGGGGAAAGGCTGCGTATGAATTTGAAGAGGAAAAAGGGAAATCTGACCCAGAAAATAATCCAGATAACTGCAGAAGGAAGAAGCACTTAGAATTTCAATAAACTTTCAGTCTTGGATATAATTTTCTAGTGTGGGAAGGCAAACTTGATTGGATGACAAAAAGTACCTCTTTGGGGGGAGGCCAGGAAAGAAGCCAGGTGACAATACTCACATAAGCCTGCTCCAGTTGGAACCTTCTTTCTTCACTACAGAGCCACGATCACTAAATATCCTGTGGAGAAAAATAAAAGGAAAGGAAACCACCAAAGACTCACTTACCTGCTCAACTGGATCTTTCCATCCTTCCTATAAGGCTGCTCTTCCAAGTTGGATGGATCCTTGTAGAGAAGAAAAGTCTGCCAAGAGCACCCTGAATCATAATTAGTTCCATAGAGCCACTGTTATCAATTCTAGAAATAGTTCTGTCGTCTTTTGTAAATTAAATGCACGTTAGAGAAATAAAGGGATAACTGTTTGACTTTTTTAGCAGAGCCTGCAGACACCCTTCCCCCACAATAAGCATGCATAAAGATGTATTTCAACAAGGATTCTCTTTACTTGGGAACCAGAATGACCACAATATAGCATCCCTAAACACTCTTTTTTCACTTGCACTGAATGCATAATCACTGGACAGCTTGGACAGCAAATGTCTTCATGCTTCCCTGCCCGCCCACCCGCTATATCAATGATGGTGAACCTTTTAGGGACTGAGTGCTCAAATCGAAAGGTGTGCGCTGGAAACCCAAAGATCAGCTGACCAGCAGGAGGCAGGGCATCACAACGCCAGCAGTTCTGCAAGAGGCAAGATCTTTTTCTTTTGTGAGCTTCTGTTTTGTCGTTTGCAGGGAAACTTGTGTTTTCCTGCAAATGACAGCAAAAAATGCCATGGAGAAACGTGGTGGAACTGAGCTGGGTGACAGTGCATGTGCCCACAGAGAGGGCTCTGAGTGCCATAGATTCACCACCACTGCCCTATATAATATATATTTGCTGACCTCCATTTGTTGCATTTATTCTCCTATTTTCCATTTAATGAGGGTGCATTTATTTCAAGTGTAAACCTAACTAATATCAAGTGCAAAACCAAGGGCTTACAATTGGGTTCCTAGAGATTACTGCTGTGTTGCTTTGAACCAGGCTCCCATCACAGGAAAGGACAAACTTGCTCTAATTTTGTTTACAGTAATTAACAGCAGTGGATAATGTTAATGACATGGTATTCCTGAAAGCTTCCTGCATTTTTGTGGTGGTAAAAGGGCCTCTGCAATCCATTGTGTCCTCATAACTTACCCGAGGCAGGCAGTAAACATTCAGAAAGGCACAGTCTGTTGTATTTTGTTGCTGAGTGCTGTATTGCTGGTTATAAATAAACATGTTCCTAATAATAGTTTATCTGTTTCGTCATGATCTGACTCACTCATGTTGCTCAGGATTCAAACGAAGGAATTGCAATGTTGTAAGGAAAGAGAGAGAGAGAGAAAGAAAGAAAGAAGGGATTTAACACAGTAGAATAAAGCAACTGCCCCATTTTAAATTCATTTGCTATTTTGTATATAACCTGCTTTCGCAATGTATTTCTCACAATGTATCTGTATTTGACAGGGAAGAAAATGATTAATGTTCTCTGTCTCATTATAAATTACACTGACATCAAGTCACCCTTCAGTATGAAAAACAGCCATTAATATTTTTGTATTGGTCAGGAACCATGCAGGAAAAAAACAGACTTTCTGAAGGACCTTAAAAATGTTGCATTCAGCAACAATAGCTTCTGGAAAACCTTGTTTTCTTCAGGCAATATCTGAGATCTGTATAGTAAATGAAAAGCACCATGCAAATATTTTTGAATTGTTAACAACATAAAGAAAGCCAGAGAAAATGCAAAATTATAGAACCTACATTCTAAATAGACTGTTTTAATTAAGCTGATGAAACTGAAGTCAAAAACATTTGGAGAGCTTCAGAATGTCCTCACCTGGTTTAATGAAACAACCAGAGAATTGAATTATTTCTATCTTCCTTTCCAAGAGTCAATTTGGCGTAATGGCTCAGACACCAAGCTATGAGTTCTAGTCTCACCTTAAAGCCAAGTCGCTGTGGGACTTTCCCTCTCAGCTCTAGAAAAGGAAGCAATGGCAAATCACTTCTGAAAACCCTTGCAAAGAAAACTGCAGGGATTAATCCCGGCAGTCACCAGGAGTTAATATTGACTCAAAGACACAAAAAAGAAAGCAAGAGAAGAAAATGGGAGGATAGGGAGGGAGGGGAAATGAGGGGAGGAAAGGGGACAAAAGGGAAAAGAGAAAATGTAATCTTCCTTTTGGGTATTAGGCTGAGATTAAATAAAAAAATATCTCATTCACTAATGTTGTGACGTAAATATGAACAATAGTCACACAAGAACAATAATTCCAATTTTGATTATTCTTAGTGTACTAAATTGATGGGAAATTGCTGGTGGGCTGTCTGCCTCTTTTACTCATTGACCTTTTGTATATGCATATCCCTTCATTATGAATCAAAGCAATACAGATGGAAGTAACTGTCAACAATATCAAGAGGCCTGGTGATAAATCCAGTTCTGAACATCGCATGAAAAAGGATGCCAAAATGAATTGTGGTTTTTTTCCTGTGTTTTTTGGAATTTCATGAACAGATGGAAAGGCAAAAGGAAATCATTGAACACTATGTTGATTGCTTATTAAAGTTAAGCTAATGGTCTAGTGATACAGAAATGCATGCATAAAGACATACACACACACACACCATTACCATCACTCAACATTATTACTTTTTTTTCAGGAAATGTGAAAGTAACACTCATTATGCGAAGGCTCTGAAAAACTATAACAGATAGAAAATGCAGTATTTTGTCAAAAGTGCATTGTCTTCTTCCAACATATCTGAGGATCAACTTAGATGTTACAAAACATGTATGCATTCAAAGTGTATGTGTTTAAACATCTCAGGAGTCTAAGCTTCTCTACCTCCTAGTGAAGTATACTCATTGTTTGGTTTGCGAGGATGAAAAGTTTGGCTTTTATTTCAAAACTGCTACTGACATTTAAGAACCCGCATGTCAAAGATCAAATCCAATCAAAGCATGTCAAATCAAAGATACCTTTAATGTCATATTACATCTAGTTTCCATGCTGACTCTCAGTTCCTAAGACAACATGCTGTTTGAGGTTGAACAGAGTTGTAGTCTTAACCTATTGAGCGGCATCAAAGTTGCAACAAATCCTCTCTGTGTTCATTCAGAGTTTAAGAAGTAGTACAGGTGTTCTGAAGTCATGTCTGACTTTTCTTTCTTATCCAGGACCTATTTTACAGTTAGATGAGAGGCAGATGCTTAGTTTTTAAATTTGAAACACACTTAACCTTTCCACCACAAGATATGTTAGGCTCAATTCAAACAAAGTTTAAGTGTAGCAAAATAATTCCACTTTATACCTATAGTGATCAGTGACCTACAGAGAAGAATGAATATGTATCATGACATCATTTGCTCATACTCTCACTGTAGTTTAGATCTGATGTCTAGGAAGGTGATGTGCTATATTTTAAATGATCTTATAATTTAAAGCAAAACATGTGTAGAATGTTTTTTAAAAACCAAGGATTGGAAAATTTACCAGAAAGCAATTTCAAAGTATGGACTGGTGCTCTTATAAACATAGTGCTACTTGTAAGCTTGTTACAACTCATTTGAAGCTCTCAGTATCTCCCCAGTCTTGACTGAGTGCAAATAGTAGTATCCCATGTATATATGGCATGCAAATATAATTAGTATATCACAAATGATGCAGTTGGCAGCACTGTGTGTGGCTCCTTCCAACACTCTGTCATGTTTTCCACTCTAACGGATGGGAAAAAATTGTAAGAACATTGGATAAAGAATATAACATGACTTGGTTTTTTCACTGCAGAAACTGTCATTATGTGCACACCTGTCAATTAAGATACTCTTTTTCTATTATTCAGTGGAATGATTATATCACACACTTCTTCAATTTGATTTAATCCAATTTGCGACTGTACACACACAATATTGTGAAAGCTGCAACATTTTAAAGAATGCTCAGTTTTGTCTCCGGGTGTGAAAAACTTTGTCACAAAACACAGCACTCTTTTTAAAGCCTCATCTTTAGTTGACAAATTTCAGGGAGCAATTCAAGTAATGGACTCAGAGGAAAATTATAGAAATGAATCATTCTTTAAAGCTCAATCTGTACTTATGTACATCTATCTTTTGGAAAACAGAAGCTGTGAATGCCTAGTACAGAAAGAAATGTAAGAATGCAACTTCACATATTCTAACATAAATCCAGCATAAGTGTTGTATCTTTTGATTCCTGATGAATGTACTGTTCCTTTATTGTACAGAGAGCATATGCACCAAAGACAAATTCCTTGTGTGTCCAATCGCACTTGGTCAATAAATAATTATATTCTATTCTATTCTAGCATAAATCCAAAGAGATCATGTCTTCTGTCTTTTTTACAGTTTCAGGATACTATTTCCTAATGGAATAATACAATGCAGGGAGAACAAATCAAAATTGTTTCACAGACAAGGCAATTTTTAGCCATGATCAATTCGCTTACATCTTATTTTGGCCCTATCTTGTTCCTAAACTCGCAGTGTTACTTCATGCACTGTACTCAGCGTTGTTTTAAGTTAGAGGATTATGACAGGATTAAGAAGAGTTAAATTTCCTCTAAGAAGCAGAGCTTCTCTCAAAGTGCTATTTGCATAATAATTTGAATTGCCATTTGCAATGTCACAATTAATCTTACTTTTAGTTCTTTCCCCCTTCTAAATTTTTGAATGGGGCTTTTCTTTCTCTAAAAAGAAAGAAAATTTGCTAGACAATTTGCTAGATTCAAAATGTTGGGTGGAATTTAATGGAATTCCTGGTTCCATGTTAACTCAAGATATAAATATGAGCTGATTCTAGTTACTTAGCTATATTCTCTATCTACAGAACATTCTGAAAACATGATATTATTCATAATTTGAGAAATTACTGAGCTGTACAACTCTAAATTTCTAGTATAAAATTCCTCTTGTCCTCATCACTCCCCACTACCAATGTTGATTAAATAAATATTTTGTAAGATTTATCTAAAGGAATACCTTAATAGATAGTTATACAGACACAGTCCAAATTTGGATTCAAGGAAAAAGCACTTCGATCACAATTTTAAGGCTAGAAAAGATAACCATAAAAACATGTTTAGCTCTTGATCTGCTGCATATACAGACATGTTAACTGGGGATTCAAATACTGGTGATACATATTAACTATGCTAGATATGTAACTTCTATTGTTACTCTTCATCTGAGATATATATTATATGTAACTCATGGAAAGAAAGTTGGACATGCAATGATTCTGCACTAGCGTGAATATTAAATTCAGTGATTTTGATGACTCAATAATCCCAATAATTTATTGTCAATAATTGATTTGACACAAAATCATACTTATTATTTACTATTCCCTATTTTTCGATAAACATTCAAAGAACATATTGAAGAACATATGAAATATAATCATGAATACTATTACTCTTAAGAAAGCAAGGCTCATGAAGGCAAAAGTGCCCAAGGGCCACAGAATTCAGAATGTGGCCCTACCCAAGCATGTGCTATAAAATGGGGAGCTCCCAGCTTAATTTTTGTGATTCATTCATTATTGTGCTGCGCTTGATTAGTGACATCCTTAATATCATTAATTTGGGATATATCTCTGGTTCATGATGTTAATGTAATGGGATGTAGGAATGACCTTGAGAGAGGGGAAGAGATGATGCCTAGGGAGGGATAGACAAGAGACAGAGGAACCTGTAGTAGCTAAAAGAAGAAATTTTGAAGAACCCATCCTAATTGATCAAGCTGTAAAAAGAAGAAGTTTGTGGTTTGTACTTTAAGACTTGCAAGATGTAGACCTACCTTATAATAAAGTAGAATTACTTCATCTGATTGTGTTTCCTGTCTGGTTTATCTGGGAAGGCTGACAGTTAATGAGGAAAGCAACTACCTGTAATATTATATATGAAAGGTATTGAGCAATTGGGAAAAGAATTATAAATACCTTGGTTGTAACTGTTGTTATTTCCAACATCTTTAGATGCAAAATAATACCCATGTTATTCTTCTATGGCAACTTAAGTTAGCATTGGGGTTTTTTGGGGATAGGAAATAGATACGTCAGTTTTGTTCAACTTGGAAATTAAACTTCTCCTAGAATCTGAAAAAAGATTGTACAGAGTAGCCAAATTTTAATAAGCATCCAGGCAATGCAGTCCAAAAATGGAGTTGATGGGTGGGGAGAAGAATATTAAATTAACATTAGCAAAATAATAATAATTTGTTATTTGTATCAGCTAATGAGTAAGTATAAACACCCAGTCAATGGAATAATCAGTAACAAGTGTGAAATTTATATAACACTCTTATACATAACCTCTTGTACACAGAAACATGCCTTCTCTCTAATTGTGCATCAATGTAGATTTAATCAGCAAATCAGTTGTTATCTCTACTCCCTGCCATAAAATTATCTGTAAATCTTTGGTTTCTCACAATGGAAAAATGGATCATTTTATCTAGAGCACTAGGAAGGGGTGAAAAGCTAGTCTACTTTTTTTTTCTCATCTTGACTTTTCCACTTGTTAAATTGAAGTGCTGTTCACTTAAGCTGACAGAAGACCATGCTGACATGAAATTTGCTTTTATTGCCTTTATTCTATGAAACTTGCTAGGATAATAATGATGATGGAGGAGGAGGAAAAGGAGAAGGATTTTCCATCAACAGAAATCCCCAAGAAAGATTTTTCTTCCCCCACCTCAGGAATATTTTTATGAACTAAATACATAACACAAACAATAAAATTGCAAAGAAAGAAAAATTCAAAAAAAACAACAAAAAACATATATGGCACATAGTCACTAACACACATACATGCATAAAAGTTGTACAATAAACATTTCAATAAATAGAAATAATAATTCATTTTGATCATCCATTGTAAATCTATATCAATAAGTTATTGGTTTGTAATTGCTGATAAGTTAAATTTTGCAGTCTGCTGGATAGCTGGGCCATAAGTTTATCTTCCTAATAAAGATCAATAAGTCTTTCAGCTGTAAATATGGTATTGAAAATCAACTTTCTTGTTCCAAATAGGAGTAGGTTGAGTAAGTCTCCTTCATATGGGATCCACGCAATCTCCCCAACATGTTTGTGCTCACACTGAACTGTCCAGCTGCATACTCCCATAACCCCATTGCATGAAGCACCCCCAAATCCCTCTCCTACTTATACCCATCTCTCGCACACTGCTATGATGCTTTCTAATTTGCACCACACCCTTGTACATCCTCCTCCCTGACCCACAATGCACTCTTGACCACTTCATTTTCTTTATCTGATTCGTGTTGTACCACTTGTGATTCATTACGCACTCCCCAGCATCATTCTGGGCTGGTCTCTTTCACTCAGTCCTAGGAAGAAGTAATCCATGGCAAACCACTTCTGAAATCTTTCCAAGTAAATTTCTTATCCAGGAAATCTATAAGTCAACATTAATACACAAATACCCACACAAAAGCCTCCTAAGAATGTTGGAAAACTTTGGTGGAGAATATTAGTGTTAAAAGCATTTGGAGACAGCGATTTGTCTAAACCAGCATTAAGCTGACATTGTCAAAATATAGTTTGGAAGTTTTTAAAGGGTGTTTAAAAAGACTTTTGCAATCTTTTGACTTTTAATAGTTTATCCTTTCCCTTAACCTCCAGGTTTACTGGCATGATTGTAAGAAGTGATCAGATGCTTTTACTTCTGTTTCCAGCTTGCCAGTAGCTTTTAGAGCTTGGAACACCTTCTTTAAAAGCTCCTATTTTGTACTTCTGACTGGGCTGTGCTGGGCTAACATCAATTAATGCTTACGGGACCACCTGTTGCCACCATCAGCCTCCAATCGACTGGTGCGTTCCCACAGGGCAGGCCTCCTCGGGGTTCCATTGTCGGGTTGACGTCGCCTGACAGCCCCAATGGTACGAGCCTTCTCTGTGGCTGCGCCCTCCTTATGGAACGAATTGCCCCCTGAGATTCAGACCATTACGGACCTCCAGGCCTTCCGGCATGTGCTAAAAACCCACCTTTTCCAACTAGCTGGTCAGGCCTAATACCTTAATATTTTAGGGGTTAAATTTTAAATTCTTAAATTTTAAATTTAAATTTTATTTATTTTAATTGTGCTTTCTTAACATCAAATTTTAATTGTTTAATTTTTATAACCTCAATCAGCCTTTATTTAATTAATTTTAACTAGATTTTAAACTGTTTATATATGTCTTTTTATCTGGCTGTACACCGCCCTGAGTCCCCTGGGAGAGGGGGTGGTATATAAATCCTGCTAATAAATGAATAAATGAATGAATGAATGAACGAATGACTACCTTGGAACAATTTAATTCCCCACCCCAACAACCCTGATGCTCTTGGTTCTCAGAGATATTCCAAGGCTGGAGTTTTGTCTCTTAAATGGTAGCAATAATCGGCAACAGCCACACCCACCTCTGATGGTAATTTAGGCACCAAAGGTGTTCGAATCGCATCTTCTATATCATCCTTGGGGAAAGAAGGAAGACTTTGTGGAGGAGCCTGATCACGGCAGATTGTCACTTCCTGAGAGTGATTTCTCCTCCACCAGCCTGACAGATGGCAAAAAGAGCAGAGAGCTACTTTATTTCAGGGAGAAGCATCTCCTGCCTGAGCTGGAGAAGGATTTATTCTGAACTCTTCCCTAGGAACCTGCACTGAACCACCATCAATTATTTTGCAACAATGATGCCAAACCCCTGGCAATCCTGTTGCTGGTACAAGACGGATGGTGCTCCCCATAGACTCTGGACTCAGAAGTTCTTAATTCAACTGTGATGATTTTTGTGACCCAATCTTAACTTAGCCAGATCTAAGAACCAGCAACTTTGGCTGATCTTGGAAGGCTAAACTGGGTTTGGCTGGGTCAGAGAATCAGAGGCCAATCAGAAGGCCCATCCTGGAAGAAGGAAATGGCAAAGCGCTTCCAAATCCTGGCTGAGGAAATCACAAGGAAGTGCTGAGATGCTCTTGGTGAACCTCAACTGAGGAGACATGTCCTGCATCCTCCCTCCCTCTCCTCTCTCTTGCTCTGAGTAGGAGCAGAAGAAGCAGAAGCAGCTTCCTCCCTGCTCTTACCTGTCCCCAGGTGTGATTGCAAGCAGGGGCAGAGGGCATGGGGCCCCTCCCTTTAAACCTTTCACCAGAGCTTCCCTTTGCCAGGTGACATGACAAAGAGATCCTCTTCAGGGACAAGATGATGGGTTTTCTAGCACTTCCCAGATCATTTAAGGGACTTTTCCTGGACTCCTGAGCTAGTGACATTGGATCCTCTGAAGTAAGTCCATTGAGGCCAAAGAGTTTTCCTCCCAGGCAAGAGGAATGTGGGGAACCCATTGAGATTTACAGGAAGTGCAACCATGGCTGCATAGCTTCTTCTTCTTCCTTTCTCATCCGTGTTCAAAATGCTGCCTGGAGGGAAGGATCTGGTGGGGATTCTGGCTGCAACTCTCACAGAAGCTCTGTCCCACCCAAACCAGCTCAGTCCACACAGAAGGATATGGGTTGGGGTCAGTGGATGACTTGGTTTCACTTACATATCAGGAAGAGAAGCAAAAGTCCGGAGATAATGGAGGTCACAACAATTCCCAAAAGAATCCGCCATACTCCAGCTAAAGAAGGAGGAACATGGTTAGTTTCTCTGAAGTGGAGATGCTGATCAAGGGAAGCATTTCCCAACCTGCCCTGGACTCCAGGAAGTGCCCCCACCTGAAGGAAGCCCCTCCCCTCCACAGGTGCAGAGGGCCCAGGGGCTTCAGCCTGAAGATAAATGGAGGGAGAAGGGAGCATGTGCAGATTGCAAAAGGTAGAATATTAGAGTTTTGCAAAAAGAATAGTTGTGAAGTAGCTGACGTTGGTTTCTGTCTTGTTGGGCTGACTGAAGCCCAGCCTCCCCTGCTGAAAAGGGCAATGAATGACAGGTGCAACTTGTCCCATCAGATAATTCTGCCAGGAAGCAAAACAGTGTTTCGTATCTCTCATATCTTCTATCTCCATATCGTATCATATTGCATCATATTTTCATACTTTAGTTCTTAAGTGTCCATTTCCAACTCCCCTCTCAGTAATCACATCTTTACCATCTCAAAACACAATCCTACATTTCCTCCTTTCCCACTGGAAAGCTTAGATGATAGCAAAAAAATATCCAACATTGGTGAACAACCTACCGCTACATTGGTGTTTATTTACTTAACTTTTTAAATAAATTAATATGCTTTCCATCTGACCAAAATGTGACAATTTGTAACTTCTCAGCATCTCACCTGTTTCCTACTTCCAGGCCAAGACCAGGGGCTCCTCCAAGCCCTCGTGCTCCAGGTGACACCAAAGATGGTCCCTCTCCTTGGGGTTGATGTCAATGCTGAGTTGGACATAATAGGTCCCGTCTGAGTTGGGGGCCACGTTCCTTTGGAGGGTCTCCTACTGGCAGACCTCTCCATCCCTGGTCCAGGTGGCCTGGATCTCCTTGGGGTAGAAGCCAAAGGCCTGGCAGATGAGGACCTCCACGCTGTCACTAATGGTCTTATGGATCACCTTCCCCACCGGAGGCTCTGCAGAAGAAGCAACACCAGAGTTCCTGAGTTTTCTCTCAACATGATTTAATGGCAGGGAAGGCCTCATTGGTGCATCCTCTCCTTCTCCTCCTTTGAACCTGTGGGAGCTTCATAGATGGGACATTGAAGTTCTTTAGATGTATTTTTGAAAGGGTTGCATAGACTTTGGGGTAAAGCTCTCCAATTGACGGATATAATTACAATGCTTGGGGTTTGATTTAATTTATCCCCCCATCCACCCAATTGAATGTGATCAGGTTGTTCCAGATAAAAATCAGGAACGGACTGATCTTTTCCTCCTGACCCAAACACAGGACATCAGTTTTTTCTGCTTTGCAAGATTTTCTCAGGGGAAAAAGAACGAGACTTTCAGCATGGATCTTGTTACTCAGTTACTTTATCTTCTAAGATTTTGGATGCATTGAAGATTATTTTTCTCCTGTAATGTGTTGCCTGACTCTTTTCTGCAAAAGGTGGCTTGACTATGTAGGGCAGAAATAATATGGGGAGGGGAAGCCCCCTTTTACCACTCACCGATCCTCTGCTGAGTCTTGTTCTTGTAGGGCAGGTATCTCTGCAGCCACTCAATGCAGGTCTCCTCCAGGAAGAATTTTTTTCTCTCAGACCGTCTTGGATCCTCCTCCCACTTCTCTTTGACCTTCACGGCCTGGGGCTGAGCTGCCACCCATCTGAGGGTCTCCTTGTCAAAGCTAATGAAGTCCATCCCATTGTAGCCATAGTGCAAAAACCCTCCTTTGCTCCCGTCTCCCTTGAACTCACAGCCCAAATTTACCTGCCAGATATGAAGTCCTGAAAGAGACCCAGAGAGAATGGGTGTGAATGACAAGGGTCCAGGATTCCTCTTCTTAAGACAGTATTATGCTATAGCCCCCTTCCCACCTGGGGGAGAGAAACACAACCCCCCTCTTTATTACACAAGAAGAAATATCTTCTCCTTCAGTTAACCTTGTTTGGCTACCGTCAGGCTGTGTAGAATGTGCAGGTTGTCATGAACTGGAATAGGACTTAGCAACAAGGTCAGCCAATGTGGACTAGGACAGTCTGGAGCCTGGGCATGGCTTAGCTCTGCAGCTCTGAGTCTGTGCTGAACTCTGAAACTGAAACTGTTAACTCCTCTCTTCTGCCTGTATTTGCTTGTATTTGATACCACATTGGAAAAACCTTTTTTTTGGTATTGTATATTTACTTCATGTTATATTACACTGTGTAACAAATATTCAAAAAATTTCTGTTCCTGGTTTCAAATTATTGATTCTGGTTAATTGAGCAGCAAATGTACATAGAAAATAGTCGTTAGCCCCCCCCCCGAAACATGGCTTTTGTGGCCGAGGAGCAAGGAGAGCGCTTTCATC